>CAAKMY010043519.1:0-12123 GCA_901111285.1 Corrigiola litoralis | reverse complement strand
ATCAAACAAGACCCCACATGACTATATTCTATCTTATATATTGAAAAAAATTATAAGTTCAATCTATACTTATGAATAGTGTCAAAAAAGCAAGTAGGAAGTTTAATTTGGAACGGAGGAAGTATGATATTATCCCGAGTCCTTGTTCCACTTGCAGAGAAATCATAATTTGGAATTGACTTTTTGTGCTAGTTACTCTAACTTTTATTCGAGTTCCCGGGTATTTCTGGTGGTGACAGTTGCGCAAATGCGCACCTTAGGAGCTTCATTTCCATCGACCATTTGCCACGCATAATAATTTCGACTTTTCTGCACCATAAAACTTAATCTGTCCAGGAGAAAATGAAATTCTAAAAGTAACATAGATAGATGGTACAAACAATCCCATCATTCACATGGTTCCTTTCCTTTTTTTCATTTCACATGATACCGGTGAATCTTAAAGATGTACCATCATATCATTGTGGTTCTACTTCATTTTCCTTAAGTAATCTTGCCAGCTTAGTAGAATGCTCTGTGCCACTTAATCTGCCGTATGCACGAGACGAGGTTTTTTCTAAGTCAAACAGCTTTCACTTACAATACTCGAATGTAATTGTGAAGACTTCAAAACATCTTAGCTAATTAAATACAGCAACGAAAATATTGAATGATAGTGTAGTACCAAACTATTCATGAATTTCCTTTAGATTTTCAGGCCCAACGTATCGGTATCCAAGCTGCGAAAAGCAGAACACTTGAACAAATTCGTCATGCATGAGCCTCACAGAGTGAAGAGTTTTCTTAAAAGGCTGCAGAATAACGTTACATCTGTTTCCTCAGCTCCAGGAGAAGTCTCTAGAGTATTCTCTGAGGATGTCAACTTGATGGAGAAGAATGTATTTGACCCCAGAGGACCCATAATAGACTGCTGGAGAAAATTCTTCCTGGGAGCTTGTTTAGTGTCTCTGTTTGTGGATCCTTTGTTCTTCTATGCTCCTGTTGTGAAGGACGGCATTTGCGTCGAGGAATCTATATCACTCAAAGTAGTTCTCACGGTCATTCGATCATTGGTTGATGCATTTTTTATGGTCCAACTATACGTAAGGTTTAGGACAGCTTACATTGCTCCTTCCTCTCTTGTTTTTGGGACAGGGGTGCTGGTTACAGACACCAAAAAGATTGCCTCTAGGTACCTTGGCAGAGACTTTTGGCTCGATCTCCTGGCATCACTACCACTCCCTCAGGTACTTGAATTATTATGGTATTTAGCTTCATTGTCCTCTGCAAGAAATGACATACCAGGATTTATTGTTTTGGCATAATGGTAGAACACAGTGATGGAACCCTCTGTCGCATTATTTCAGGCATTAATTTGGATTGCATTGCCAGATTTTGGACTAAAGCATACTGTTCGCCTGGTCATTATATTCCAGTTCTTATTGAGACTGTATGTTGCGATTCTGCTCTCATCTAAAATCGTCGACGCCACTGGCATGATCATGGAGAAAGCCTGGGCTGGTGCTGCCTTCAATCTTATGCTTTATATGTTGGCAAGTCATGTGAGTTATGTAAATGAGTTCGGTTCATATACATTGACACCAATGTTAAATAAACTTATTTTATTTTATCTGGTATCTAAAGAGCTGAAATAGTTAATAAGTTTTTTACATGTTAAGTGATTTTTAAATTATAAAATGAAAGCTAATTAATCTTATGCATTTGTAAAGGTTGTTGGGTCCTGCTGGTACCTTTTATCGATTGACAGAGAAGAAGACTGTTGGATTGCAGTTTGTAATTATCAGAGCCCCTATTGCCAATATGGGTTTCCAAATTGCAAAAAGACAGCGGATTCAAGGAGAGGAGAGTGGTTCAACTCTACTAGCATGTCTGTTTTCTGTGATCCACAAAGTGGTCTTTATCAATTTGGCATTTATGCTGAAGCATTGGCTACTGGAATTACAAAAGCAAAATTCTTAGAGAAGTTCCTCTACTCCTTTTGGTGGGGAATTAAGCAACTAAGGTAAAGTGCAAGCTTGATTATTCCTGCATACAAGATGGACTTTCGATGTTAGCCACTTAGCCCTTGTATACATAATCTCAGCAGAAGAAATTTAATGCATGTAATGAGAGCTCCTAGAGCACATTTCTTGCTGCTCCTCTCTCATATTTTATAATTGTGCTTTGGAGAAGGCTTTGTTGTTGGTTCCTGGTAGGCCACAAATTTTACTGTTCATATTATCTGAATGGAAGTGGTACACTGGTAGTTCTTGTAAGCTTATTGAAAAAACAAACTGCCTTAACAACGTCTATTGTTTCTGGCAGTTCTCTTGGACAGGGACTCGTGGTCAGCACATATGTTGGAGAAATCATATTCGCCATGGTCATTGGGATTCTGGGGCTTCTTCTCTTTGGTTTTCTTGTTGGGAATATGCAAGTGAGTTTTCCAAAGAACTGCATGTCATATCTAGCTCCATCTAACAATTTTCTAATGGTAAGATCTACTACATAGGATTCATACGTACTTGGTTGATTTATCATTGAATTTTTGCATCCTATAGATGTACCTTCAATCTACTACCATCAGAATTGAGGAATGGAGGATAACCAGAGCTGACGCAGAAGAGTGGATGAGTCACAGACAGTTACCTCCAGAGTTGAAGCAACGTGTCAGAAGCTATTACCACCATAAATGGATAGCCACTGGTGGATTTGATGAAGAACAAGTTCTTGAAGGTCTCCCCAAAGATCTGCGACGTGAAATCAAGCTTCATCTATACTCTGACTTGGTTCGGAAAGTATGTTCCGCTTTCCTTTCTATTATCTATACCTGAACCTTTGAACTTTATTTTTATGCATGCAAATAGTAAATTCACGATACTGATTGTACTCATCATGTCAATTGCTAAACCATTAAGCTGGCTGATGTTTAGGAACCTGCTACACATGGAAACTATTTTACAGACATGGATCGAAAAACTTACAGCACATAGCAGTCATTTCGATAAGCTTTATGAAATTTTCTCATAATGCTTTTCTTGCTTTGTTACATGCTCATGATGCACTGTCCTCAATGGTTGTTTGGAGTTAGCTGGATATAAATTTCCCCTATTAGCCTGAGTAACTGTCTGCACAAAATTTACATTTTATTCTATACAGATATGCCTGATCAAATATGTGTATTGGTACAGGCGAGATATTATCGTCTCTGTGTACAATGTATCTATTTTTATTTGTTTTATGAACTTTGGCTTGACTGCTAATCACTGAACATGTTAGGTATCACTTTCGGATCATATGGATGACGATATGCTAGATGCAATATGTGAAAAGCTAAAAAATGTCTTTTACGTTCAAGACAGTTGCCTCCTTCGTGAGGGTGCACCGGTGAATGAGATGCTATTCATTATGAGAGGGCGACTAGAGTCTTCCACCACCAACGGTGGCCGTACTGGATTCTTAAACACTTGCCACATAGGCCCTGGAGACTTTTGTGGTGAGGAGTTACTAGCATGGGCTATGGTACCCAAGCCGAGCAGCATTCTTCCCTCGTCTACAAGGACACTGACATGCGTCTCTAAAGTGGAAGCACTTGCACTTACAGCTGATGATTTACAACTTGTTGCATCTCAGTTCTGGAGGTTACACTGGAAGCAACTGAGACCCACGTTCAGATTTTCATCACATCAGTGGAGGACTTGGGCAGCTTGCTTTATTCAAGCTTCTTGGTCAAGTTACAAAAGGAGGAGATCCTCATCTGAATTCATAGATAGTGAATCTGTGATGAAAAGGGTACATGCTACAAGCTTATCTATATCTTCCTCGAGTGATGACATCTGCGAGGAGGGCACTGTAGCTATATACTAGGGACAGTCGGGCATAGAATATAATTAGTTTTCTTCTCAGGAGAAGGTCGTTACTCCAGCTTTTTCTGCTCGTGTATATGAATACATAGCTGGACTTTCACCGTTGATCGATCATAATATAGGTCTGGTGTATATAGATATGAGTGAAATACAGATATGTACCTCAAGCCTGACCAATGTTTATCAACTGAAATTATAGAAAAACAACAAACTTCCACTGTATTCATAGCACTCTACGATAATCATTAGTGATATGACTAGTATAATTTAGACATACGCGAACTAGGCAACAATAATTCTATTTGAGGTTCAAAGGTTTTGTTTGAGAACCCACAACGTAACTTTCCAGAAATTCCTAGTGTACAACAATCAGTTTTCATGTGCTATCTGAAGTTGTTGATACAAATTCCTTTTAATTAGCTTTAAGTGAGACGGCAACCCATTAAGCAAAATAGCATCTGGACTCCCCTGCTCAATCGCCTCATTGCCATTTGCCTACAACAATAAGTACCTTAGTGTCCCTCATAGAGTCAATCAGCCCAAAGCATCAACCTAATATCATAGAAATAGACAAGCTCCATTTAAGCTAAATCAACTCAAACTTACCCAAAAGTAAACAAATTACCGCAAGCCCAAGTTGATTCAGATATATCCCTTAGTTGGCGAGCATGACTTCGTCTAATTTTAAAATAAGAAAGGTCTCTACCATACCTATAACTCATGTCTACAAATAGATAGTAAAACTCATGTCTACAGTATTGGAATATGTTCATTGGTTGGGCCTTAACCGTCAGATCAAATTTTTTGTTGAGTTGGTTCTCTCACATGGTATCACAGCAAGAAGTGAGACATGTCACTGAAGAAGCATTAGGTGCTTAAGAGCATGAACGTAACACTCTTGAAGATCATTTATTAAAAGACAAACGTGTTGTATACCGTAAGAACTATCCGGTTGTGTAAACATCAAATATTGTAAAGCACCTGTCACACTGCGACGCAAGGTTGAGTCCTTTACAGGACGACAAGATGAAAGGTGAAGTTTAGAACCAGTTTTGACGGTCATAGCAATCGGCTTGTAGTGAGACATAGATGCATGAGCAAGGATATGAAGTGCATACTATCAGTGAGGAAGGAACACTCCATATGAATCCCGAGTAACAACAATAAAGAATGAATGACTTGACTCAATGTGCACAAGTCAAACTCACCAGATGACATAGAATGAAGATCCTGCAAAAGAGTACCAGAAGCTGTAAGGATGATTTCATCAACATAGAGGTCAACAAAAATAGTCTCAACGCCAAAGTGATAGACAAATAAAGACGCATTCACAACACTGATGGAGAAAACCGAACGAGTGTCAAAAGTGGCCAATTGATAAAACCAGGTACGAGGTACTTGTTTGAGGTCGTACAATGAATTGCACAGTAAACAAACATGATTAGGCCTGAGTATAAAGCCTCAAACTGATGGTCGAGGCCCAATCAATAAACATAATACTAAATATTATATACTTCCCTTGCTTTCTTTGTAGCTTGAACCTCTTTCTATGTATATTTTAGTAGAAGTGTTAGAAGGTTAATAGTCATGTATACTGTTCATGCTCATATCTTTTCATCCATGTGTTTGACATAGATTTGGCCCCAACCATCACATGCTATGTAATGCAAATTTATATTGTCAAACAAAATATAACATTTGTACATGTTTTCATGAAATACAGGTAGCTAGATTACTAGTAAAGTTTTTGCCAAGTGATGTTCATGACTAGGATTCGAATTTCATCTCCATCACTGCGCTTTTGTAGCTCCCTATAAGCTAAACAAAAAAATATGTGGTTCATGACATGAAGTTACTTCTATGGATGAATGAAATGAAATAGTAGCCTATAGGGCCTTTCTCTATGCTATAGAAAACCGCAATTGCTATTTTAAGTGTGGATTGGGTAGACCCCCAGACATACCCAATAGGTTCTAAATCACATAACCAAGCAAACGTCACTAATAAACCATACAACATGGTTTGATAAAGGAGATATAGTAGCTTGCAAAAAAAAAAGGAGATATAGTAACAAGTTTCTTGTAGGGTTTAAATATGAGATTCATGAGGAATAAACCGCCTTTCCAACTAGCCAGCCCTTAGCTTGCTAGCAAAATTCATGAAAAAATATAAAATTATCTTTCCTTTTTTCTACTCCTTCTGTTCCATTCAATTCTCTCCATTTGCTTTTTCACACTTGCCGAGGCGTATTTTGACTATCAATAATATGTGTTATAAAATTCGTAAAAAAATATAAAATTATAATGGTTAGATTTGTATTGAAGAGTACTTTCATATGATTTTATTTTTATAATTTTATGAGTTATATATTTTGAGTTATTAATGGTCAAAGTACGATCTCAAATAGTGTCAAAAGTTTAAATGGGGAGAATTCATTGGAATAGAAGGAGTAGTTGTTTTGGAATACAGGGTACATTGCATTGTTAAGATACTTTGCCTCTTCTACATTCCTGTGCTAGTAAAAGGAATCGGCTACTAATCCATTAGTCAATACAATGCGTCTTTACCTGTGCCTTTACAAAACGCCATTTCATTAAGCTAAAGTAGGGTTTTACCTGTGCCGCGCAAAATATCCTTTGAGTCTTTCTAATTTACGGAGAGATTCACGCGACAATGGTTTTGGCAGACAGCAATGTTACTATCTCAGTCAGTTGGATTATAACGACTCCAATTCCTCGTGTACAGCTGAGGGCCGTGAGAACTAAAAAAGATGTCATGTATTCTTATGATCAATTGGCAATTCATTATCTGGCGTTGCTATTTTGTGAGCGAGAATTGTTGGTTGACAGTGAGCCATCCATGCTGGTGGCCCCGTGAGCTCATATGAAATAAATAAGAACCTTGATAAGGAACCAGTTACAATTCGCTACGGCTAAAATGACGCAACGTAAGCTGAATTATAGTGGCTATAAACTCATATGCCATGCATTCATATATATGTAATATGTCTATCAGCAGATGTAAGATAGTAATCTCGCTATCCATCCAAGACTGAAAATGCGTACTGCCATTATTTTCTTCTCACATAGCCTCTGAAGTTGACCCCACAGCTCTAGGCTTATATATTACTGGAAGTAGCTTGTGCATAAGACATCTGAGACTCCAAGATTTGTAGGCAATGCATTCTTTACCAGGATCAATCAGGTGGACAGAACTATACCTCTTTGGTTGTGTTATGAATTATGACGGGTGAAACATAGTCCAATACCATGCTTCTAATACTAGAATGCCAAACATCTAGATTTTCAAGGGGAACAAAATTCCGTGCTATTGCATTACTAAGCAGCAAGCCCTCCCTTATAGAAGGGTGATACACCAATGATTAAGGTAGCACTAGCTCAAATACTCTGACATGAAACAAAAATTAAGAGTATTACACTGAAGCAATCCCACTATTGAAGTGTTAAATTAAGCCATCTATCCTATCTACGCAAAGCACACTCCATATAGATTACAAATACCTAAAAAGACTGGGCGTCCACAACACATCCAAAAGCCCTCTATGCATGGGATTCGGAAGGGTATCCGAGAAGTTCCTGTGCATGCAAAGCAGAAACTTGTACCAACTGCTACATAAACAGCATTTTTCACCACTGGTTCAAAAACTTGAGCTGCAGCAGCATTGCCCTAGCAACCTGGCATATATAATTTGTCTGTCAACAACAGAACAAGCTAAAAAATGGTACCAAATCTCTAATTCAGACACTCAAGAAATTATTCCAGTTTATAAGTATGAAATAATTTGAATGAAACCAAACACACAAAGGGCAAAGTTAGTTCAATCCCAAGTAATTGAAAGCAAAATGGCCAACTCCAACTAAGACAGGAAAGGACAAATTACCTAGGGGTTCCGACCTAACTAAGTTGCAAGTTTGCATTAGTCAAAAGACAAAGACAAGACTTGGTGTACCAAAATCTCTTATAGGGACTCAACAAATTAATCCATTTAATGGTTACAAAACGAGATAATTTGAATCAAACCAAACCAAGGGCAAAGTTACTTTAATCCCAAGTAATCAAAGCAAAAAGGCCAACTCAAAGACAGAAAGGGCCTCATTCGACCTACGGGTTGACCATGTAAAGTTGCGAGTTTGCATTAGTCAAAAAATAAAGACAAGAGTCTATATAATTGACACCACAAATGCAGCACAACCCAAATGCAGTGCTTCCAAAAGCAAATATTTAACATTAGACATTGCATTGCTTGAAAGAATTAGCAATCCGCTGGCAAAAAGTACTAGTATGAGCGTTTCATAGCTCAAAACTTCCAAAGCACTAGAAGCCGCGGTAGCTATCCATGCTACTTTCCCCGGAATAAACTCTAGTTCATCTTTTTCTTACAATATCATATGATGTATACAGACTTGACTAGCAATGAAGTTGCATTGACAATAAACGCACATATAGGATTCAAACTGTACCCATAGTTTGATCTTGGTTGCAAGAGATGCCACAGGTCATCAAAATTGGCGCCTTGGTTTTGATTCTGCCACAGTCACTCGAATATTCCTCCCATTGAGATCCTGCAAATATGATAGTTTATTTAAGTAACATAACAGCAGAACTGACCAATAAAGACAAAAGAAACAAAGGTAGGGGAAATGGAAGAAAGCTCAACTAGTGCCATCAACTAGAATGGGGATCATATCAGTCATGCTGCATAAGACAAGCCATACTACATCTATGGCACAAGTAATATGATTTCCCTTCTTCCCACAAAAAGAACTTCAGTTTCAGCACATTGTTCTAAAAGAGATCTATATTGACATAATAATTGAGCATTTCAAACTAGGTTTTGGCCCATAGATGCAACATAAGTCACAACAAAGAAAACCTATAATTGTTGCGTCTCTGGTACGAAAGAAGCACATATAAAAGAAGGGAGAAAAAGAAAACAGTACTGTGTAGTGGATAGATGTACTGTTCAAAGGGTCCTTATACTATATATTCACAAGTGTGGCTTTCTTTGTAGCTCTCTCTGACTACCCTCATTTTCAAGGATGAATGTCACTTAGCATGTTGATCATACATTGAATGTTTATTTGTACATGAACAATTTGGAAAAGAACCAAACATGGGAGTATACAAAACAGCATGCTCACAATTGAAGGACTGTTGCGAGAATAATATTAACTTCACCTCACACTACAATGTATTTGAAGCCAGCAATAAAAGCATATCTTTAATTAAGAAACACTGGTATGTTCTTACCACGCCATCCAAGGACTCAATTGCGCTGTTGACCTCTTCAGCAGAATTAAAAGTAACAAACCCAAAGCCTCTTGAACGACCACTCTCTCTGTCAAAGATTACTTTTGCGTCTACCACATCCCCTAGTTCACTAAAGAGAGTCCTAAGGGCTGAATCATCAACTTTCCATGAAAGATTACCGACATGAACCCTGTTGGAACTGTCGAAACTTCGCCCTCCACCTCTAGGGCCTGAGTCCTCCCTCTTAGGTGGTGGAGGTCCAGCATTCACCCTCAAGGGTCTGCCTGCAAGTTCCTGCCATTCATCACAAGTGCTTGCAAAGTCAAGGTGATGAAATTATGAACACAACAATGCATGCACTCATTCAAATATTGAAAGGAATAGTATCAATACATAGACACTAACAAACTTCAAGGACAAAGAAATGATGTTTAACTCTTTCTGAAAAAAAAAACATACTTCAACTCACTGTTTGACCAACATAAGCGTGATATCTATATGTGAATCAGTTTGCAGCCTATGAGTTTATCTAAACCATAAAGAATAAAGCCCATAATTTTTCAAAAAATACTCTTAGAATTAGCTGAATGGAACTTGTTTTCTTCTTTATCTTTCTTCGTCTGACTATTTTACAAAACATCCACGATGGCAAGCTATTACAGATAGCATAAACCAATGAAAACAGCTAATCTCACACGAAAAATGCAGCACATTGCTCCTTGATTGCAGTATATGTTAGCATGATGTCAGACTTACACCACTAAGCACCATGATTACATAAAGCAGAAAAGTAGCGGAACATAAAATCAAGAAAGCTCAAGCATAACAAATTTGAGAATTTACATAGCCGTTGAATTGCTGAGCAGCTGCTTCTGCTTCCTCAACACTAGACATGGTCACGAATCCAAACCCTCTGCTTCTTCCAGTAAGTTTGTCATATATAACCTGCATCAAACCATTCAATTAATCAATTCCACAACTTAGCCCACAATTCACCAAAGAAAAACCCTAGAACAGCAAGAATTTACACATAACTCCTCAAAATACAATCACAATTACATCAAATATTTCAAGAACCTTCGCAACACAAGATTTTAAAACCCATAGAGCTGTAGCATGAAGTTCTTTAATAACATGTATGAAACAAAACCCACAAAATAGGGTAAAACATTATGAAACAAAACCCACAAAATTTTACAACTAGCCTGCTGATAATACATAAATTCTACACCACAAGTCTTAAACCCTGCCTAAACCCATCAAAATTTGCAACTTTGAACATTGCTCTAGCAAACTAAACCCCATACATGCAAAAAATATACAAAAACTCCTTAAAACATACTTTTACTAACAAAAAACAATACCCAGTAGACTTTATGAGTTATTAATAAATCCATAAAAAATCATCAACGTTTGACAAAAGTGTATTTTAACATCAACCATTTCAACACTGCCATCATTTCCCTAATATTTACAGCCATTACTGATATACTTATTCAAAATATTCCTAACTTGGCACAAAACTAACTCTCCCCATCAAAATATAATGAAAATTCTCCATACAATTTCAGAAACGAAGTTAATAAACAAAATCATTTCAACTACATATTCATGCTAAACGAAAACCATAAACCCATTCCTAAACCCACCAAATTCAACTTTGAACATAAATTAGCAAACAAAACCCAATACCTGCAACACATATTATTACAAGATACACTTCAAATAAGACGTAGTCACGAAACTAACCACTTTAAGGCCGTCTAATATTAACTTAACAAGACCACTCTACGCCTGTCTAATAATAACTTAAAATTAGACAGTCTCATACAATAATTCCGCACATGCAATATTATCTATTTACTAAACAAAATATAACCATGAGCTTAAAACCAGAAATTATAAATATGCACATCAACTAAACAACATTCAGAACATTATTTCAAAGTAAATATATAATAACATATAAACACTACCAACATTTCCACAAACTTTACAACATATATTACTCACGCTATAGCGCATACCCAGGGGTTTACCCAGAGCGCACCAAAGGTAGCGACTGCGGGTTCCCACGTTATCCAAAAAATAACAATTGAAAATAAAGATAGCGACTGCGGGTTCCCACGTTATCCAAAAAAATAACAGTAGATAAAATAACTAGAAACCAAAGATAGCGACTGCGGGTTTACCTCAACCATTTCAACAGTGCCAGCATTTCCAAACAAGCCAGCAAGCTCAGCACTGTCAACATTAAAAGGCAAATTACCAACAAACAATTTCAAGTCAGGTGAAAAATCCTCCCTATCATCAAGTACAACCCCCTCCTGCTCGTACTCGGAAGACACGGCTACGCTACGGACAAACCGGGCCGAGAGCGGCTCGACACGCCTCGACCCGATAGCGGGGAAGGAGACCACATTGGGGGAACCCTTTGAGAAGAAGAGGGGTGGGGTCTGGGGGGTGGTTAAAGATAGGGTCTTGGGTGTGAGAGAGGCTAAGAAGAAGGAAGTTGAAGCCATTGTGGTAAGGAGAGTGAGGGGATAAGGGGAGTGTAAAAGAGAGGGATGTGATAAGGTTTATGGAGAGGGGTTTGGGTGTGTATGATATTTATGGGCAAAGGGGGTGTGTGGACAAGTTGGGGAGGGAGTGAGGGATGGGAGTGTGATATTTGGAGGATATTTTGATTGAGGGTTGGGATTTGAGGTTGAGGCCCATCAGTGGGAGATTGTCATTGTTCAGATTTTTGTATAGTTGGTGTAGATGAGGTATATGGTGGATTATCCAAAAAGGAAAAGAAAAGGAAAAAGTGATTGTTTTTGTTATAGTATGCATCGAAATATCGGTTGAACGTTGACATAGTAAAAACATTAAATTGTACACAGTTACTTTATTTGCCTATATATAGAGCAAGTTTTCTACGTAATGAAACCAAGCTAAAAAACTTTCTACAAGCTTCAACTCTCCATATCTTTTCTTCTGATTCTGAGCTAGTTCATAATACGTT
>CAAKMY010043518.1:0-18391 GCA_901111285.1 Corrigiola litoralis | reverse complement strand
GGGGGGGGCAGCATCATATCAACATTTAACAGTCCCAGTAAGAGGAAAAGGTAATCTATTTCACTTAAAACGAACACCGGCTTATCATTCCATACATTACTAATACCAAGTGATACCCTAACAATGGCAAATTAAGCTTTCTTTAACAGAATTTTTTCAACAACACGAAAGAAGGCAACAACAATACCTGAAGCAGGGCACAACATTCATAGTGCTGCGTAGACACGCACTCATATCTCACAATGATACTACGATAAAACAACTTTTCCACCACAACAACTCTTAGGTGATGTAAATCAATGAATCCAGAATGCTTGATTTGACTGTATTTCTCTGGGTGTAAATTGTACAAATAACGCTGCGCAAATGGAAGCACCCACTGTACCATTGATGTTTTATCACCAGAATCAGCAAGGCCATAGTAAATAGCCTCACGAGACACTACCTGCATAGCATTATATCACCAATAGAGCGCAGTATTGTTAGAAATACAGCCAACTGATTTATAATTTACACCGAGGATTGAAAATTATTTTTAGAGCCAGTTGATAGTTTGTGATAGCTTATAAAGTTAGGATGAACGAAATAGATAGATGTTCAGGTTGAATTCTGTGGTCTGCGTCACTCTAACATACAATGATTTCATAGTAGACTTTTTTCTGGTCTGTATCTCCAAGATGTATATTGGAACAATTAATTTCCAAAAATAATGTACCAATTCTACAAGACAGAACTGATTTTTCATACTATGAATTGATACTACTTTCGGGTTACAAATATAACAATCACGGAGTATTTGTTATAGGATTGCAGTACTTAAAGCTCACCTGTGCATGGGGGCTCTTTTTCCCTCCCTGCTTACCTCACTTCTTTTTCACCAATGTCTAGAAAAAAATAATATACTCTCTCTCTTTCACACACACTTCACACTTTCCAGGAACTAAAGTAGCTATGAAAGGAAGAAGACTCGGTGCCAACATATGACAATCACTAAATACAGAGATCAAAAGCACAAATAAGAAAATCTCACCATGAGAAAACCGAAAAGCAAGGAACCAACATATACACTCAGAATAGTTCAATCATGCATTTATTAGGCAGCTACATAATTAGAAAATAATATAAAAACAAGATCAGGCTTCCATACAAAAGATCCTGGCAGAAATCAGATAGGAGCAGAGAGCCACCGCCTATGAACTACAAACAACATTAATTAGGTGCAAAATTGGGAGTCGAAGTTGCCATGCATTCAGACGAAGAGTTACACTAAAAGAAAATTATGGATCAACGGCTTAGTTGTCTTGTAAGGAACTACAATCATTTCACAGAAGCAGCCTCTGAAACCTGAATGGAGTTCCAGCAGCGCATCCAAGAAGACAATTGACTTCTTATTTTTTATGGAGGATTTCACTTCACTACATAAATCCATAAACTGTCACATGAGAATTGTTATGTTGATAGCATTAAGTGTGATGTATAAGGTTAACCTAGGCATGTTTCGTTAGTCTCTGCTCTAAGTTCTACCTATCAGTAACATGTCTTTATAGACAAATTTTAAATTATTGCTTATTTGCCCAGATTAAAAAGATAGCAAAACTCCTTATGCAAACACAGTAGTAGGCAAGAAAAAGAGTATGTTCATGAAAACAGTCTTGATAGACATACCTCGGAGAGAGAAGGTATGCCTAAGTTCCTCAAGAACAGAGACACTTCAGTATGCAGCATCTCTTTTTCATTGTCGGTGAGCTCTCCAAAATATAGAAACACAATATTTTCCAAGTATTCAAATTCTTTCTTCAAAGAATCATCATCGCACCAACACACCAGTCCAAAAGATGGGTGCAAGGAAACCCACTTATCTTGCATTGACGGAAGCACGGTAAACTCTAACTGTGAGAGGCATTCCTTCAAGTAAGCCATATCATTTGGACAAAGTGCACCAGACCTCAGGCCACCCGACCACCTCAAGACAATTTGGAAAACCTGATTCACACAATGTATTTTATAAGAAATCATTTTTTTCCTCAACATAAAGAATTCCCATCATGTCAAGGAAGTGATTGCAACATTGAGGATCAGAAATATAAAGAGTCATTCATGAGAAACCCTGCATCAATCATGCAGCACAACTTAAGAAATTCTATAAAGCACCCGCAGAGAGCCACGCGATGACAGCAATAACAAGGAAACAACTCTAAAGAGACACCATGAGAAACCCTGTATCACACTCTTGTGTTGTTACTCTCAACCACGACACTCACAAATTTGCAAACCAACAGAAAGCTTACACCCTACCAAAACTAAAGTACGAAACTTGCTGGTAAATAAGCAGTTATTACACCACATTACCACAAAATTTACATGCAATCATCCATCTAACATACCATGGTAGCTGCCTCTATGGGTAAAGCTTTCCACGATAAATGCTGCAAAATCTGAAGGTAATGACGGAAAGGAGGAGCCTCGTTCACACCACACTCAATGACAAAGAAGTCATGAAGGCCTGGATATAGAGAGCACAGGGTCTTGCACAAATGGATGCTAGTAGACCCGACTGGTTTTTTCTTCTTTTTTTTTTTAGAAAAGATGCTATTTTTCCTTACTGATACATCAACATCCTTGATATGGTCCACAGCACCAGTTGGATCACGCCAATAGACTTCCTCCAGAGATAAAAATATGCCACCTACAAGATCGTCTTGGATCTGGACAGGGACGTGCGGAACAAATATGAAAGGACCTGAACTGAAAGCTTCCACTACAAGTTGTCTTGATAAAACCATCTCCTTCCAAATGAATGTGTAAAATTTGCACATTTGTGACAAGCTGGAAAGGTAAAGTGCATACTTAATAAGCACCTCTGATCTACACCATAGAAGAGAGCCTCAAAGAGAAGATAAGAAATTAAATCAACATAGCAAATGCACTAAGCAGTAAATTAGGGAAACAGTAAAGTGCTTAAAACACTCTTCTACTAGGTAAATATTGAGAATGCAGATTACCACTGTGTTTGCACACCTCATAAGAATATCCTAATACAACGAAGTTACTGACATAAAGTATCTGTACAAGCATGGCATGCATAACAATATCTCTTGATTTGCAGATAGGTTTGAAACCTGAATATTGCATAAGTTGAACGTGTCACAGGAGCGAATCCATTAATGCAAATCAGTTGTGTTAATGCAAAAGATTGCCAAACCCTATCCAAATTCACATAACCATTCGTATTTGATTTATAAAAGATTATAGACGTTAATGAGGTAAGCAGTGAACTTCGAGGTACCCTAGAGGTAATCACCTCCGTGTCATTGCGCCTCAAATCCAAAGCACCCATGCCTGCAACAAAATTACCATTACCCTAGTGCCCAAAAAGAGGCTCCCTGTCAAGCGGGGTTCGGGTGTACACAGTCTTTCCCTGCACAGTCCTTCCCAGCCTTCCCCTGCACAGTCCTTCTCAGCCTCTTCCCCAGCAGAGAGAGATTGTTTCCAATTGACCTTGAGAAGTGCACCCATGCCTAACTAGCCATAATTGACAAAAACTCTCTTTAGAGAACAAAAAATAAGCGAACTATCTACTCAGTTTGGCTCTCCAGACTTTCTGTATACTGATGTCTAAAATCCATGGGAACCTTTCTGAGATTATCTTAAGTACATGAACTTATAATGGATTATCTAAGACCAAAACGTTCATATACTCTGTAGGACATGCTCCGATTCTAGGCTGTTTTTCAAGCTACTATTCCATATGAAGGTTGTTTGTGGACAATACGCACAGTGGGTATACTCATGTTTGGGGTAGTCAGAGGTTCAATTTCTTTATACAAAGATAAGAGAAACACTAGGATTCACCCTTTTAATAGTCCGCCATAATGCATCAATATGAAGAATGGCAGTGACTTTAATAAAAGGCTTGTCCACTCAAGGGAATCATAAAAGGGCTTGGCCTGTCTAGCAATAAGCCAAGGCATATCCCTCAGGTTCAGATGACTAATAACAAAGGCCTCACGTTGAACAACATTTTTGGCAATAGCAGATGTACCAAGTAGTTGTCAGGTTCTTTTCTTTCACGGGCTCTATAGATGGGAAAATCTTGCACCTCCTAGAACAAAAATGTCTTATTGTTTCAATAGAGAAGACCCAAGCTTCTAGGCAACCATACCACATTACCCAAATGATGCCTGTTAAATGCATGCTAAGACAAACGTAAGTGGATCTCAAGTAAAGCTTACCAATTACATGAAGCCTCTCGTTGCTTTACCAGTTAAATGGGAAAGAGGTTGTTTCAAATTGATCATTGGTCAGAAAGATAACTAACTGACCCAAATTTTTCAAGAGAAAAATGGACGCTGCAATGGAGCCAATTCGTTTATTGCACACCAATTTTAAAGTTCAGTATTTCTCATTATATATCCTCTCAAGTTCCAACTAACACCAACTCCGAAAGCAAATGAAGCCATATGGACAGAAAGTGTCACATGAGGCTCTAGCCTAAGACCGTGGCGTACTGCAATAACTACACAAATGTGTGTATCCTTGTTATCCAAAGAATTTTGCTTTGTTTGGGCACAACTGAATGGGTCTAGATACTAATGATTCTCTAATTAACAATCATCGAAACAACCAGTAATCGAGCTTTCTACATACTAATATTTATGAGCAAGCAAGCATGAGTTTCTGAGAAAATTACCTGGCTGTGAAAGGCGACTTTAACCATCTCCAACTTTGAAGAATAGCCAACACATCATTAAGCACAATATGAGTTTTGAAACCAATTACACCTAGTAATTTTACGCTGTTTATCTGTTCCATGGAAACCAAAAAGATAATTAAGAAGCAAGTATATTTATGAATAAAAAAGAAGGTTAAAATGCATGCACATGTAACTGTCCTGCATCTACCCCAAGTCTATCCTCCTTGACAAGCAAAAACCATTTAAGTACTCCAAAGATCTGTTTTTGTCAAGAGACCTCAACTAAATTAAAAACTCGATATGACTCTCGATATGAAACAGTCTTGATCTACTTGACAATACAGACATTTTTCCGACTCAATCAACAAAACTGAATAAATCAAGAGGCACAGTGAACTAGTCATCATATGTAGTTGACTTATAACTCAAAGGAAGTAAGAGAAACTTGGTTCGGGTATTTTAGATACTTTCAAATGATTACTAGCTTCAAGGTGATATCCTGAAGCACTACACATAATCCATATATTCGATGTTATCATGCACATAAAACTGAATTTATCATTTAACATCCACATAAACTATAGCAGGCATGTCATCGAAATATATCTAGCACAATATGCAAATTAAACAGGTCCTTCCCTCACTGAGAAAAACAAAACCAACCTTTGGAATGGCATATGGAGCATGATGGCCTAGAATAGACCGGACATCATCACAGTCGTAAAACAGATCTCTCGGATAGTGGAGCGCACTATCAATGCTTGAAACTACCCACTTCGTATCAGATATGCAAGTCAACAATGAAGACTTGAACAATAAGTTGCTCGGAGCAGTGATGCTACTGCAATACCCAAAAGCTTTATCACTAAAACAATCATCCCATAGAGCATCCAGAACTTCCAATAGGTACTTGCACCTCTCTTGTCTTCCATCTTTTGACAGTAAAGACAGTATATGAACCAGTTCTGGAGACTCCCAATCCTTAAACATCAGTTCTGGGGAAACGGGATGCCTATCATAAATCATTTGACTAACCAGAGCAGGAGATAAGTCCGAAATAGATTTCTCGGACAGAACTACCTTCACAAAATCTGTAACTCCCAACTTTTGGAAAAACTCCCTCCAATTTGTCAACCCACTTGACATCGACCCAGAAATCGGATGCTTCAAGTACATTGTATCCACCTCATGCCACTTATGGTTTAAACAATCGACGAATTTGCTTGCATCAATAGAATTTCCAAATTCTCTACTGAAATGAATAGGGATTTCAATAGGACGCTTGTATCCATAATTGGTTAGAATCAGAACTTTATTACTTAATATAGAAATAATGTGTTCAATTTCAACTTGACAGTCAATGCAACTGGATTGTAAATGAAGCATTACAAAGGCGATGTATTCTCTTGATAACTGCGGGTCTTTATCTGCAAATTTGTCATCAGAAATAGATGGTAAGATATGAGATCTGATGAGTTCATGAGCCGACATCAGTTGAGCACCCATCTTTTGCAGGATCCTTGTGCAGTTAACTACCAAAGCTACATCACTGGATTCAGAAAAGAGAGCAGAGCTTACAATCCTCAATGTGCCATAAAGGTATGGAAAAGTTTTGTTACCAAGTACATCATGAGCTCCAGAGCCTATATAGTCATGAATCCATATAGTACCCTCATCTAATGAACCATACGTACCATCAGAAAGGGGAATAAATGGAACGTTCTTCAAGCTATTTATAAGATCAAGCTCCAACCCAGAATTCTTATTTAGTGCACCAGAGTGGAACATGCTGTAAAATTCATTAAGCCAAGAGAACAGCCAGCCTAAACCCATTGATTTTATACCATCTTTAATGTGGCCTAAGGATGTTATGAATTGCACTAATGTCTTTGGCCCATACTCTTCAATACCCAATGCCCTTGCAAGTGCGTCAGTCAAGCCTATATCCTTGTGTAGAAGCCCAACCCCGAGATATTCATACAGTAGAGTACTAGGCATAAGCATTTCCACATGGTTGTTCCAACCTCTGAGAACCTTGCATGGAGGAACCCACTTGTCCACTGATCCATGCTGAAGCAAGCAGTTTGACTGGCGTAATTTAGAGATAATCATCCTGGGGAGTCCAGAGAAAAAACCATGCACTTCACCAATGAGTGGAACAAAGCTCATGAATGCATTCACTGCTTTAGCGGGCTTTTCCAGGAAACAAGGAATTCCGCAAAGTGACTTTTCAGCACTAACAAATAAACCAGGAAATTCTGACAACAGCCACTGGTTCCACGGGCTATCTCCATCAACTTCTTCTCTAGAAGAAGGAAGGACAAAGTTCGCTTGAAGAATGAACTTAAGGCCATATGTTCTCAATGGTAGAAAAGCATACACAGGCTGTTGATATAAGCATGCTTCATACTCACTGTCTACTGTTTCTTTGAGCATTAAAGCAATCGATATTTCAGTCATATCAACATTGGGACGATTAACTTTAGGATGCAGCTTCTTAGATGTTAAAAACCAAGGCGTTTTCTCTTTCCCATGAGACACCCTTACTATACCATCTCCCATTATCTCTTTCCTCATAACAATATGGGAGTCGTCAAGCATACTCCTCAGCTTAATGCATTGAAGACGGTGAAGGAAAAGTAATAAAGAAGGTTGAATATCTGAAAACATAGACAAAATGCTGCTTGCGGCTGAGCCATCTGATAAATTTGATTTGAAAGGCATTATAATACATGTCTTGCAGCATTTCATGCCCTTTTCAACATCACCTCCAGATTCTAGTCCGTCAAATATCTCAATATTGAATGGAGGAATAATAGTTGGTAACACGAAACCAATCAGACCTTCACTTATATCAAACTTAACATGAAATCCGTTCGAATGAATTTCTGGAGCATCCGTTACCTGCATTAAAAAGCTACTAAGCTTCAGATTCATAAATTTGAGTCTCCAACAGTTATTTTGATAATTGAATATCCAACTTGATGGAAGTGCATTATGATCTAGAAGAACTGGCCAAACAATTCAGCTTGCTTGGAGTCAAGCGTAAATCAGTCACGACAGCCAGATAACAACTAACAGAAGAATGTACAACATATGAAAAACGTAAATTACAAAACAGGGTGGTTGTCAGAAGATTCAGAAGCACAGATGACAATAAGCTGCTGACATCAGCTTTCATGTGAAGTATTCAATGGACAGAGACAGTAACCCACGCATAAGGAGAGGAGTTTTATAACATGAAGTTTCATTTTAAAACAAAGTGGTACACGGTAATCCATACTTGGCTTATTAGACATTCAGACTCCCTCTTTCCATGTGCGACGACTAAATGTGATTTAACTTCTTTACGGTCCTGTCACATGCGCGTCAACTATAAACTTGGCAACTTAAAAATCAAAAGGACCAATCACTATTTCAGACGCAGTCACTTGACAATCGAAGAAAATGGTTGTTGGTGATGGTGCTCTGCAACACCGCAGAAACATAGCATGCATGATTATACACATCGTTTATCACTTCCACATATACAAAACTACCTATGCCAAAAATTAGACAATAAAATGATTGATCATGTGAAAAACATGATTAAAATTTGCCGATTATATGGTTGGCTAAAAGCATAGTCTGCTTATGTTGTCATTTTCTCCTACAGTGTCCCATTAGTCAAGGTATAATTTAATGGGCTTCATAAATGTCCCGGCATGATACAGAACCATGTCAATAATTCTTTTCCTACGCCAAAAATTGGAAATCTGCAGCAACATGACTTATAAGTGATTCTATACTGTCATATACATATCAATCATCCAATGAGAGTTCGGGAATAGAGTTAGATTTACATTGCGGAAAAAATATTATACTAGATGAAAAAGCAATGGAAAATAGACAACTGAAAAAGCTCAAGTGATAAAGACAATGGCATGAAAGTAAGATGGCTCTACCAAAATATTCACCAACAGAATATCAATTCAATGCTTAAATTTTGTCTCTTCTTGCATACCCGAAAAACTGATTTGAAACCAATTCCCTTTTGTCCAATGTATCCAGCAGAAGACCCTTTCTTGGTTGAGTTTCCAATGTCACAAAGAGCTCGAATATTCTCAGCAGTAAAGCCTCTCTCATTGTTAAGGACAATAATACGGGTACGCTCAAGGATGAAACTTAGAGTAGGTTCAACATTTCCAGGGTACACGTTATCATCAGCATTTTGTACCTAAAAAAATAGAGAAGCAAAAGGTAGAAAGCGCACAATGTAACTATTAAGATAATCATCACCGATCAATCAAGTAGATAATAAGCAGGAAACCAAAAGGCTAGACATGTAGTAAGGAGTGACAACTTTCGACGAATGACATCTCTTACTATCATGGAGGTTTTCAACTGTGAAAAACCATAAAAAAATGAACACTGAAAAAGGGTACAAAAGTACGACAACCACCAATGAAATTCTTTCCAGTGAGCTCCTTTCTTCAACGGAAAGACCCATGCATTCAATCCAGATAAGTCACAAAAGCATACCACCATTATGCAAAATAATTTTAAAGAGGCTCTCACCCAGGACAGGGCAGAGCAGGGCAGGGCAGGGCAAGCAGGGGTCAGATGTATGCAGACCTACCTTTACAATCGCAAAAAGGTTCTAGCAAGTCGCAACCTTAACCCTCAGTCCCTCATAATTTGTATCACAAAATGATAGACAACTGATTTTAACCCAATGTTAAATTATTGCAGAAATGATATAACAAATATAAGATATACCAGCTCAAGAAGGAAATGGGCATCCTGTGCATATAATTCTTGTGAGAGGCAATGAAGTGCTCGCCCCAGACGAGCATGCTGCTTCTGCATCAAGCTACTCTCTACATTGGAATTATCAGGGTAAAGCCCAAAATCTTCTCGTCTAATTGATTCAATAATGAGAGCAGCCTCCTTTTCTTTCAAATCTTGCTCAACTTCGTGATGTGAGACACTATTCCACAGACTATTCTCTTCTGGACCAGCCAAAGAAGTAGATACGCCAGTGTCACACTGACCACATTTGAGTGCAGCAGAGAAAGGAAGCTCATTGGACGGACACAGAATACAATCGAACTTTTTTACATCAGGACCGACAGAAGTAAAGGATGATGCTTCATTTGATATCAGAGATTTGTTATCTTTTATTGGAGAAAGTGAATAGTAATCATTGATCCACTCAACTATACCAAGAGACCAACCAACTTCGTGAAGCATGAGGCGTTCTTGAATCTTATCACATTGAAGTAACACAGCTGAAGCAGCATCTTTAAACAAAGACAGCAAGCCAGAAAATAATACATCAGCTGCAAAACAGCGAAATTCGGATGGCAGCAAAGCAAGACAATCAATGAAAATCCTCGATATGAAACGCAAAGCTCTGTTCCGCCCCCTCGCATTCTCAACCAGGTTAATACTTAAATCACAATTTGTCGTGTCATGCTCCCTGAAAAGTTTCTCACCCTTCTGACAATCATCTAAAACCACATTCTGCACAGAATTTGCCAAAATCACATCAAATCCTTGGCGTGCCTGACACTTTAAAAGAGACAAGGGCACATGCCTCTTACCACCAGACAGCACAAACAATGATAAGAGTTGCACGGCTATCTGGAAAGAAGATTCTTGGATTAACGCTTGAAGGAACATATCACCAGAAGCTAAGTGGTCTATCCGGATAATTTTAGCATCTCTGGACAACAGACACATCAAGTCTTTTGCATTGACCTCAGTCAGCCATTCCAGGAGAGGCCCAAGTGAGGGAGCATATAAAACTTCCCAATGTGACCATAAGTTTAGATCTGATAAAAATGGCGCTTTAAGTAAAACTTCTACAGCATCTTTTGAGGTGACTGGCCCAAGATTACCACCAAAGTGATCACTGTCCGCCATCACCTCAGAATTATCACAACAACCACTTTCATTGGGCCGAAGAAAATGAGCATAATCAGAGGTTCCCAACAGTGTTGCTGAATATAGGACATTATTGGATGGGACACTGCTTCTATGCTGCCTCACAATATCTAAGAACTCTTGTAAACCACGACTTTCTAGAGATTTAAACCTGATGGAAGGGAACTGCCTCCTAAGAAGTTCAGAAATCTTCTCCTTGGTCACAACCTTATCATCCCAGAGGCTGGTTGAGGCCTGTGACAAAAACATAACCAACTGTTGAGGAACCATGCTCACCTCCATGGAACGGTGCTCCTGTACTTCACCTTTAACCGATTTCAGCAGCTCCTTTTCAAATACAGATATATTTCTTTCAAACAATGACAGAAAATCCCCATGGCCAAGCAGCTCGAATTCATTAACAGAGAATTGCTCGGCCAACCAAGCTTTACAATAGCAGAATTGCTTCACAAACATAAGGAGACTCTCCAATAGAGAACTTCCACTAGATAACGCCGCAGTTTCAACAAGATATTCTGAAGTTTTCCTGACAATATCCTCCACATCGACACCTGAAATATGGAAAAGGCATACAATAGATGATAATGATGCCACAAAGGTCGCTTAAAGTCTTAAACTGCAGCTTAGATTCGAAAAATACTACAGAAAAAGAGTTGTTCCATCACAAAGAAAATGAAGGTAACAAAAGCAAATGACAGAGAATACTCATCACAGAGTACAATCTTTGTTTTTTGTAAGAAATGAAAATTAGGTGAACCACAGATTCCATCAAATCATAAACATGAAAAATTATAAACTTAACATTGTTATCAAGAAAAGACAGATATAGAAAGTACTCCAAAAATTGTAACGGAGATTAGCTGATGAGTAATGTTAAAGTTAGCATGATCTGTCACTTGCTCACATCATCATAATGAAAAAATGAAAATAAAGGCAGGAGTTCAGAGCTCCCAAAGTCCAAAGCCTTATTGTCTCTTCATCATAATTTCCAAAATATTTATGAAATTGGATAGCATGCACAAAAATGCAAGAGTAAACTAAGAAGCAAATAAGGGACATGTGCTGCAAGAGGAGGCCGTCTGAAGATGAACTTATAGAAACACATACAGCAATGCCAGATTACAGTAAACATAGCTAGCCTTGAGCAAAGCTGAAAGTAATATCTGTTGAAGGTGACCCTAGTATTAGCAGCTTCCCCTTTTTTCAGAGGGATTTAAAATGTAGGTAGGATGGACACAATATGCATTCCAGTTCTCCCACGCCCAGCTCAGTGAGTCATCAATTGACTCTAGGCCCAAGCTGGTTAAGAGGCAAATTTTGACTGATATCTGCAACTTAATTATTCAAATCAAATTTCATGCGAACAAAGAACAAGTATCTAAGCTCTATACATCTAGAATAACATATAGTTTAGACAAGATGATACATACTGCTAGTTTGTCATCAATGAAATTTCTCTCAAACTGCAATTAATAGATTTCACCAGGTTCACCTTCATCTTGTATATAGAGTTTATATCACCCTTAAGTAGACATAAAAGGACTGCTTACATGAAGCAGATTTTGATCCACCCTCATTGAGTTGGCCAGGATCCTTCTCTATAGACTCAACATCAAGCCTTTCACATCCTGTTGACTCATCGGCTTTAAGGTTTACCGGTCCCGGTACACCACTAGACTGATTTGTGCAAAACAAGCTATCCCACATCCCCCTTTTGATAGATGTAACCTGCACCATTATCAAGGCTAAATATCTGTATGTGATCTAAAAAATTTTTATCTGAGTGCAACATGTGCATAGAGTGTCTTGTAAGAAACATGCTAAAGAATGCTACATGCAAGCGTATTGAGGTTTAAAAATCACATCAAACATCATCGAAGGTAACACTATCAACTTAACAAAAAAGAACTACATACAATAAAAACACCTAGTCGTCGAAGGTGAAATTTACACTACACCTAGACACAAGATTCACAAGGTAAAATCAACACTACATTCATGTATAACTGAACAAGAAAAATAAAAAGACAAAAGGTAGAGAACCCCGTAGTCAAAAAAAATATTGAGGGCAAGAAAAGCTAAGCATTGCACAGTTGCACACAGATCACATATCCTCATTAGTACTGGTTCATGTCTGACACCGATCACTTGCTCACATATCATGTTCTTTTTGTTAAATATGATCTCATAGAGCTATATTCAATATTATAGCAGCTTTGTTGGGTAGCGTTAGTTGAAAGAGAATATGTGCTTGATAAAACCAAAACACTAAGCAGCATTTGTCAAATTTTGGTAGCAGGCCTCATGTCAAGACCCCCCCCCCCCCCCCCCCTTCCATCCCACCCCAAATACCTATCCCAAGAATGTTGAATATCATTGAACTCTGGTACATTAGTCGCCAAAAAAGGTCTCACTGACAAGTAAGCTAAATACAGAATACAGAAGATTATTGAACTCTGTTACTTGAGCAGCATTAGGCCTCGTTTAATTTGTCAAAACAACAGAAAACTATGCGATTATACCATGACCTCACATAGATTGTCAAGAAAAAAATATACCCCTAAAATATAAGAAAAAAACATAAACTACTCACCGCAACATTGAGGAATCCAACAAGCGGGTATGTCAAGAACATAGGTCTTAATTTACTTCTTGATTTAGCGTTCATCACATAGAACTCCATCATTTTATCAAAAACCTGCAGCCAAATATAAAGTAATTCATGTCATGTATCTTCCTAACTTTGTAGATAAAACCTAAAAAAGGATGAGGTAAGGCTATACGTGATTTCAAAATTCCTCTTTCCATTACAAGATTAACACCGCCCTTCCCCCTTGGTGTTAGAATTACTACTATTCATCGAATCTTTCTTATGATATTCAAGAAATAATAAAAAGGACAAATAGCACTTTATCCTTTCATAAACAGGTGGTAATTTTATATTAATCCGTTTTGAAACAAGCATCATCTAGCATCTCCCCCACCCCTCCTCCAAATTAATTATATACACGTAATGCATAACATCAACTTATATTTTTCAAAAATAATCCAGGGCAAATTGTTTGTGTTTAACTAATCTAATTATGATAATATGGGCCACCCATTTTCACGTAATGTATAACATCAACTTAATTTTCAAAAATAATCCAGGGCAAATTGTTTCTCTTTAACTAATCTATTTATGATAGTATGGGCCACCCATTTTCACTTTCGTATATTTACGTCTCTCTCTGTCCCTCTCCCTCTCTCTCTCCCTCATTTTTTTCTCTCTACCCCGCAAGTCCTTATGGTGCTTCATGTTAACTGGGGAATGAGGCTTTGTTGTTGTTGTTGTATTGGTTCTACTGAAAACTTATCGTTGTCTGTATATTTCTACCCTTATTTCAATTGTTTCTTAAGTAAATGCAACAGATAATATATTATCACGGATAATGGAGGAAGCAACATAGTAAGTAGCATGGAGACGAGGTCAGTGGAGCTCTGAGATGTACACAGAGTCATGAGTCAAGAAAATCTAGTCCAAATAAATTGGTAGGGAGAGGACAAAAATAGGATGGAGGAAAACATTGTTAATAGTAGCATAAATAGAGGAATTCATAACAAGAACAGGGTTCCAAGCAACACTACCATACCTCTGCTGCTGCATACTTCTGGCAAGCCTCTTTCCAGGTTGTAACAAAAGTCCTTATAGAGTCATCGACATTCTAGCTTGGGCAATAAACATAAACAGTCCACAAAATTATGTCAGTATGTTAATAGCAAACAAATAATAAAAATAAAACATAAAAAAACTATAGTTTGTACCGATCCCAATCTCAATTTCAGTGTGTCGCACTGGATATCCCACATCCCCCTTTTGATAGATATTACCTGCAACATTGTATGAGAAAATGTTTGATAAGTGTTGTACAAATACTAATCTGAACTTAAGCATGCATATGTAGTAACTTGTACAAATAATCAGATATCCTGCAATAGAATGAATATACACAGATGCACCCAAAGACATCAAAGATCATCACCAATACGGCCATACGAACACTATTAACTCATAGAATACACAACATACGCTAGAAAACTCTTGGTGTTGTGTCAAAAAGATCCATAAAGTTGGACCTAATACCATGTAAAACATGATGAAAACAGAAAACAAGAAATAACACTCTTAACTTTGGATATATTACAAGGAATTATGTAAAAAGGACACAGAGAGTATCGCTCGTCTATAAAGAGATGCCTCAGGACATGTCCTGAAAATCAAAGAGACACCTAAGGGAAAAAAAAGGTTTAAAAAGCTATGTAAGAAGGATGAAACGCCCTTGTTCATCCAGAATCAGAGCAAATGGCTATTGCTTGCTCATATAATTATCCTTATATTTAGATGTGATTGCAAAGAGAGATATGAGTATTACGCCAGCCTTGTCACGATAATGGATTAAGACAAAAACTACTTCCAAACCCGTACCTAATGTTCGGCTCGGTTTTTGCTAAATGGATATGTGTGCGGCTCACGCTAGGAAAGCCATATGTATGGCCATGTCTTCACCCACCAAAAGGGAGGAGGGGAAAGCAAAATTTGTCCCCAATCCAGTACCTCCTCTAAAGCGACCCGATAATGACATGATTACTCTCAAGATTTTCTTGAAAACGATTCTTAAAGAAAATATTGCTAAAGAAATCACAATCCTTTACTATGGCTGACACAAGGAAAAATGCGGTGAAACACCTTTTATTGACACATAACAGGATATCTGCTTTTTCAGCACATCAAAGGAAATACCCACTTATTTCAGCTCATCAAAGGAAATCTCCCCAGTAGCCAGGTTATTGTCTATGTTTTTTTTTTGTTTTTTGAGGGGCGTGCAACTGTTCAAATTCCTCATAGCTAAAGTTTAGAATAGAAAAAAAATCTCATTCAAGTTTCGTCTTACACAATACTAGTAGTGTCTCACTAATCAATAAGGTACGAACAGAATGCATGGCAAGCATAATGATAGACAAGGCCATCAGACATTCACACTAGACCACCCAGGACGACGGAGGCACCTGTCTATTTAAACTCACATAGACAAAATACAGAACAAGTTTATCACGACATTTAAAAGAAGTTGGTACACGGTAACATAAAATCAAAAATTTACTTACCCCAACACTCAAGAATCCCACCAGCGGATATGTTGAGAATATTCTTATTAATTTGTCTCTTTTTCCTTTTTTTATCAGGTGTAATTCCAGCATTTTTTCAAAAACCTGCAGCAAGAACATGCAAGGTTAAATATAAGCTAACCAAAGAATGCCGACACGAGTAGATAAGACTGCACCCATGCAGATATGGTGCTTCGTTTTCTTTTTCGATGTTAACAAGAAAATAAAGATTGCATTAAAAATCAACATAGGGAAAAAGGAGTCATCCTAATGAGAAGATTACAAAAGAAACAAATTTCTTTGCAGGGAAGTAACCCAATTCTGAAGAATGTCTCCAAAGATCTACAACAACAACAGTAACAAAGCCTTAATACAAATTTAATTTGGGGTCTGCTAATATATTCTCCAAACATATGGAAAACAAAACTGGATGATTGAACTTCCACATTTAGATGTCAGTTAGCTTTACGAGGCCTGTTATCCGTACCTATTTTTTACTTATTTTATTTTTTCTTATTTTTCTTAAATCATGTTGTTTTGATAGCTAAACGTTTCTAACTTTTCTTATTTTCCTGAAATTTTCTTATTTTTCTAAACTTCTGAATTTTACTTATTTTTTCTGAAATTTTCTTATTGTATTTTTTCTGATATAAGTAAAAATAGGTTGAGGAGAACATGAACTTAGTACCTTTCTGCATTAGTACATAGACTTAATTGACTACACCAACTTGTTATGTCTGATTTCTACCAGATGCAGACTCAATAAGAAGCAATAATCTCATGTGCATGAGGCACTAATTACATTAACTTCATGCAAGCAAGCAGCACGAGAAAGGAAAGCAGCTTGCTTAGTTGGCTTTATCCAGTGAAAAAATGCTCAAGGAAAGATAGATTAGCAAGGTTTCGTTTTGGCTAATTTTAGGCCATGTTCTCCTCACATGAAATCCTTTCAGTTTCAGTTCGTTCCACGGGCAGTACCAAGGAAGACATGTACCGAGATTCTCGACGGTGACCTAGCCAATACTTGCGGCCAAGGCAGCACACATCGGAATTCCGCTAGAATTCAAGGCAGGACCTTCAGCTCCTTCCGGTCCCTTCTCTTCCACTCCATGCCCCAATTGTCTCTGTTTTTTTTTTTATGTGTTTCTAATGAACCTCATCATATTTATCGTTAATATATATTTACATCTATATTTAGTTCAGATTCTATAAAAAAATTTCATCCTAAAAGTTTATATTAAAGTAATTCATGTATAATTATTATTCTTTTCTAAAAGTTTAGTAGTTCAATAGTTCATATAATTTCAATGCAAATAAAAAATACTAATAATTATTATTGTTGGTTAACATAGCATACAAATTTTTTTTTTGTTTAGTTAAATAATATATATGTTCAGTTTTTTTAAGTTTTTTCAAGTTCCTTCCATTCTTTCCAGTTCAGCGAGTTTCAGTTGAAGAGAACAACAGGGCCTTGATGTTTCATGTTGATGAACCAAATTCTCCTAGCGAGGTCAAGACATTTCAGCTCCGATCACTTCATTCAAGTTCAACCAGATCAGCTCTCCGGATTAGTGCTAATTCAGTGTTTCACTAGTTAATACTCCTTTTGATCAAATACAACATAATCAAAAGCTCCCGATCATATTTTGCTCAGATCAAGACTATATATTGTATGAAATGCAGAACTAATTAACTAGGAGAGAGTTCACATTGCAAGCCTTTTATTTTCTGTAAACAATCTTGTAATTTCTTTTATCTTTTCTTTAGGTTTCCTTCTTACTAGGAAAGCTCAGTCCACTTGAGCTCATCCTAATTTTCAGTATAAGAAGAACTATGTAAGAGCTTTGAACTCGGACTTTATATATCAAACACAACTTCTGAGTAAGTGATCATTGCTCCTTACAAAAAATTCTGCTTTTATCTCTTTCAGTGTGAGAACTCTACACGTGAGACTAACAACAAGTCCATGTCATTTAGAAACATTCTGAATGTTTATTAGACTCCTCCTCCCTAAGGAAGTATTGATTAGTGTTGGATTTCAGTTCATAAATAACTTGATAGAGGAATTCACTGAATTAATAAGGATTCATATTTCTCGAACTCTTCATATTGCCTCATCTACCCGTGTCAGACTCCGCAAACCCGAATAGGCATGACACTTGGAAACTTCATTTTAAGCCAAAAACTTCTAAAATTTTCGTAAATATTCGAGTCTGACACTTGGACAGGTACCCATATCGGATACTTGCGGTCGGGTCCGAGTAACTTAGATTAGGATCATATCTTTTCCAAAACATATTGACTTGCTCGTATCATTTCTAGTCAATACAACTTCTCTGAAAATTGTTCAGATTCATTGTTTCTCTGTCATTAAGTTGTTTAGAGTGTTGTTAGCATAAATCAGGGCAGAACTTGCATCAACTCAAAGCTCCCACTTTGTCAAACTCATGAACAAGCCTACACACGTCAGCCGCCGAAGAACAGTTAGGGCCTGTTCTCCTCAACTTATTTCTACTTATTTTCAGGAAAAATAAGATAAGTTCAGAAGAAATAAGAAAAGTTCAGATAAAATAAGTAAAGTTCAGAAAAATAAGCAAAAATAAGTAAAGTTCAGGAAAATTAGTA
>CAAKMY010043515.1:0-11119 GCA_901111285.1 Corrigiola litoralis | reverse complement strand
TTACCACGCTTAATTCCGCAACATTATTCCTGGTAAGTTTGATCCAATGGCCCATAGCGGCTCTCGGAAAGATAGTGTTTTAGGCTGGTTGATGAGGTCTCATCTGAAATGAAGAAGCTGAATCAGGGGATGAAATGGATAATGGCTGGTTGGCACTCGTTCCTGGCTTGGTCATGCTTTATCGACCAGGACGGTAGGCTCGCTGAGGAAAACGAAATTAGACATGGATAAATGGAGCTCCTCTTATGTTTAGTTACTACATCTGGATTGGAGAAGTGTGTTTTTATTTTTACCTCTGTTGGGACTTGCTTTCTTTTGGTGCGGCGTCGAAACCTTTATTTTCAGGCGAATGAGTGGAAATTGCATTTATTTACGATGTAGATTAGTTAATCTTACCCTTTGGTTTTGCCTCTTCTCTACCTTTGTCTGCCGAAATGCTATGTATACTTCTACGTCAGCAGAGTAAAACCATATAAGCAATGGACTCTAGCATGGAGAAAATGCAGCTATTGCCAATCTGACAAATGTTCTCTAGATGTTGAATTGTTCACATTAATTATCTCCGAGTAAAATGGTCATAGAAAATGTAGTCATAAGTTAATGATATCAGCATATGTACTAAGTTGCTAGTCAAGTATTGTTTGAGCAAACTTGTTGAATCATAGAATGTTTTTCTGATATTGTCTGTAGGAAATTATACAATATATTCTGTTTTAGATGACCGAAATTGAGCAACCATCTAATTAATCAAGGAGACAGTGACGAAACTGTTAGCCATCTTGCTTGTGATATATCTGTATCCACTTGGAATCTACTTCAAGAGTATCGATCAAATTAAGTTCATACAGAATCATGACTGCATTTTGTTTGAGTTATGCAGGAGTGTATTTTGTTTGCTAAGCATGTTCTCAAATTTGCTATATCATTTAACATGGGAACTTGGTGATTCTTGAGCGTGCTCGTTCGGCTTATTTTAGGTTCTTCTGAGCACCTTTGGTGACTAAATATCGATTTTTGTCCCGAAGGAACGCACAGTAGCAATTCGAACAATTAATCGTAGTCTTTTTTTTTTTATTTTTTTTTGACAAAGAAATCGTAGTCAGATGCCCATAACATTACTTGGAGTCTTGCTGGTGATATCTATGATCACTCACCTTGTCATTTTATATTTTATATCTATATATATTAGTGGGTAGGAGAACTATAGGTAGACACATGACATGACATGTGGGATGTGTATATCCAATAGTTGAGTGTCACGTGTAACCTATTAAATAAACAACTTATTTATTAACATTTCATAAATACAACTAATTAATGAACACTATTAATTAATTTCTAAAATACTAATAAATGTATTAAAATTTAGGTTGTATACAATATTAAACGATTGTATATGTATGATATATATATTTTATAGCTAATTATAAATAATATTGCAAACATAAATACTACTGAATTATACACAGTAAGGTTGTCTTATACTATCAATATGTATTTAAAATATATCGGGGATGTATACTACATACATAAGGTTAGTATACTCGCTATAGTTGGTAATTATTGTTATACAAACTTTAATATTATAGGGTTACATTCACTATAGTTGTCTAATAAAATTATACATTTGGAGTATACTCACTATAGTTCATTAATAAAATTACACGAGTAATTTTAATGGGTCAGACACCCTGTATAGGACACGTGGTAGGTAGATACCCTATAGTTGAATGACAATAATAGTTTTGGGACTATACTACTATAAAATATTAAGATAATAATATTATATAGAATATACTACCTAACCGTGCGAAACACGGGTTGCTACCTAGTATTCTTCTGTTACGAGGTGGGTTTGAATATCATACACGATCTACACCGAAAATCTAATATGCGGCCTCGACTCCATATTTATTGTAAATTGGAAGAAGAGATCCTTAACATATACAATGAATTATAGAAATGTGGCATAATATAACCAAAAGTAACTCATATCATCTCCTTTCTCCATAGCGTGTATGTCTAAATTAAGCGTCGTAACCTTAATATATTCTCATGTTTATATTGAGCGGTAAACATTTTGTAAACCTATCAATACGAAGGGCCGTTTTTGTAAACAATTACCGACGTTGAAACATCAATTTAGGGCCCAACTCAAATTTGATGATAATGGTTAGAAGACATTTTTTTTTTGTACAAATGATTAGAAGACATGTTAAACATATGCAAATATGCAATGGATTACTAAACCAGAATCGTGGAAAAGAATAGCCCAAAAGTACCCAATACCGGTCTAGTCGAAGGTGCTCATGTAATAAATTAGAATTATACAATATTTTCACTGTGGCACATGAAAACTTATCAAAGGTACACAAAAAATACACAAAGGTACATAAAAGTATATTTAAGAGTAAGTATTCTCAGGTGTACGCAATAGGTTCTGATGTCATTAAGTGTATAAACTTCATTATGATCTCATGTCCATATTATGGTTAAACATGTAGTAAACCTGTAAATATGAATGAATAATGTTCTTATATGCTCCAAATATAAACCTAGGGACACAAAGAGTATGTTTGGTCAATTTTGACAAATTTTGAAAACATAATAATTTAAACAAAAAAGCTATTATTGTGGGCTACAACCCACGCCGTAACCTCATCAGGTGTTATGTTACATGTAAATTTATAATAGTCATTTGAAACCTATATAATGGTCTCTAAAACCAGGAAAACATGGTCAAAAATATCCCAAAAGTAGTAAATACTATCGGTCTTACCCATTATGCGCAGGTTCATCGAATACTTAATGTGTTCTCATATCCATATTAAACGCTAGACATATCAAAAACCTGTCGTATCAAGGAATAATGTTCTCATATGCTTCAATCATAATAGTACGGACTCTAGGAGTATATTTGGTCACTTTTGGCACATTTTGAGAAAATGAAAACTTCTCATATGCTTCAATCATACTAGTACGGACTCTAGGAGTATATTTGGTCACTTTTGGCACATTTTGAGAAAATGAAAAAATATGACCAACAAAAGCCGTTTTGTGGAGTAATTACCCACATTAAAACCTCTTTTTCGGCCCCAGCCCATAATAGCCCAAAATTATTTCACACAATAGGTCTTTTTAATGGAGCGTATGTCCATTAATGTAAGCACCAATAAGTTAAAATGTTATCATGTCCATATTAGGCATAAACATGTCATTAACTTTTCAGTATGAATAAATAATGTTCTTATGTTCTCCATTCACGCCTCAATTAATCACTCTTCTAATTAAGGAAACTAGAGCTATGATTGATTGTTATTGCCACTTTTTTTGCAAACATATAAAATTCACCAAAAACGGATATCTTTGTAGACTATAACTCACGTTAGAACTTCATTTGGAACCCTGATTCGACATTTAATGAAATTTTATATGAGGAATCCTAAATATATAAGGGACTATAGAACCAAAAATATGGTAAAAAATAGCCAAAAAATAGCACAAACTGTTTTTAATTTTAAAGGTGTGCATGTCTATATCAGAGTCCAAAACTTTATTTGTTCTCATTTAATAGTAAGCACTAAATAAGTCGTAAAAATATAAATACGAATGAATAACGTTTTCATATGCTACTATACAGTCATTTCTTGGGGACATCGGGGTATGTTTGATCACTTTAACTTAAATTAAATTGTGCTCTTTCGCAGAACGTCTACATAATAATAGGTACTTTATACTGCAACAAAAACACTCACACAAAAAAAAAAATTTGTATAGTATACTAGTTTCGGTTTTTGCTAGTTAATCTAGAACTCGATCTTTCGTCTTTGATATTGAAGACCAGAGTTTACAAATTAATGACCTATAATAACATAACCAAAAATTATTATGATTAGATATGGTCACAAATTGTGTTGAACTTGTCACTTTTTTTAATTAACATTAAAAAGTCAAAATAACCACTTTAAATCTAACGGTAGTTTAAAACTGCCTAATTTTAACTTAAATTAGATAATTCCATAGAAAATTTTCTAAAGTCTCATTAACCGGTCATTTAATTGTTTATTTTAATTAGAAAGAAATCAGACTCCTGCAAACGAACGGATTCAATACCATATTTATTTTGGAAACAATTCTATGTTCTCTTTTCCTTTTATGAGAGATTTAAGGCCATGATGATGTAGTCTGTACAACGTTAAATAAATCATTGAATCATATGCTCATACCTGTATAAATACGCCAACCTCGGATCTCAGCTTGCCCACCATTATACATTCATTAACATTCATGACTTGTAACGTACAGATAAACAGCTCATCATATTTTTCTTACTTATCTTTCATTGTTTATGTTCCTTTCATTCTACTACTCTACTAGTACAGTAGTACTAATCCAAGAAAATAAGAAAGGTGCACCTAAAGGTTGCATTTTCACCTTTGCTTAAATTTTGGGGTACATGCATTACAACAAACCTTTTTTTTATCATCCCGAAATTGTCTCCAACATCAACAGTTTTAGACTTCCTTGTGCTGGGGCATGCATGATCAGAGAGAGAAAGACATAAATAAAATTCCTCCCGATATTCACTCAACACAATTATAACATCAAAAAACTGAGATCGTTCTTGGTTTTCAGCTTTTTTCAAAGCCAACCAAATATGGGAAAACCTTCGTGTTTGTCTTAAATTTGTTGTCAAATGCCATAACTCTTTTTCTTTCTTTTGCATTGTCCAAATCTTTTGTATCTGAGGAACCTGCTTTTGCAATCGTTTCTTCTAGGGGCTTCCCATATGGTTAACAGTTGAATTGCATGCCTTCTCCCGCGCATTCCTCCAGGTAAACTTTATGTTAAATGATTTTTTTTTTTTTTTCTTTATATGATACATGATCTGATGATCAGATGTTTGTTTACTGTTCAAGTTTACGTGTCCATTTCCGGCTTCAATTTGCATGTGAAAATGAATGGTTTTTTTTGCATGTATGCACTTGGATCTAATCACATGATTTGCTTTAGACTACATTTTTTATTTTGTGGTTCTGCTGTAGATGAATTATAATTTGCATGTGGAATCTTAAATGTAGAAGATGACACAAATTTGATCATTTGGGAATGCTTAATTTGGCACTAGATGCCTGATTTACATGTACTTGCAATTTGCATGTATGCATTAATACAGGAACGCAAAGTGTCAATATAATCTCAATGGTCAAATCGAGTTGGATTAACATGATTTATGATTTGCCTAGGATATGCCAGATCTATACATTCAAGGAATTCATTAGACTGATCTAATGATAGAGAATTAGAGATATTGGGTGATCTCATGTAGAGGTATTAGATTAATATATTAGCAAAGTTTAGATCACGTAGCAATATGGTATTATTAATCTGGATTAGAAACAAATATGGCCACTTAAATATCTGATGGTTTCGGATAGTATTTACTGTCTTATTAGTTACTTCCATGTTTAGTGATAAAATATATAAAAGAATTTGATATCATGTTCTTCAGTTGATTGTGTTTTTATGCCATGATCATGATTTGGTAATCACCATTAAAAGAATCTCAGTCAAGAAGAAAATTTTCATGGCATGGTTGTTTTTGCATAGAATATGACGTAAAGATTCTTGTTGACGAATATTAAATGTGAGAAAGGGAGATTTCGTTCCTTCCGTATCAACAAAGAGAAAAACTACATGATGACAAGCATATTAAGAAAACTAACTGGTGTGAACATGCAATATTACGAAGTACGAACCTTTTAAATTTTAATGCCTTTTTATTTTCATAATTACTCTTACTGCTTATTTTTGCTTGATATGGATATGGCAGATTTGAAAAACTATATTACTAGTTTTTTTTTTAATTATAGATCCTATTTTCTCCATTAGTATTTTGTTTTGGGATAGCTTAGCTTTGTTAGATAACATTATGAATTAGAGAGGTTTGAATGAGTGTGAGTAATATAATGTTGTTTCTTTGTACATGCAGTGGACAATCTGATGGAACCTTTCATCAGGAAATGAACCAGCTGATATCAAACGAGAGGGATCAGCCAATATCTTCTGAAAGTACTTAGCCATGGATGAACATGAGGCCGTGAAAGTTGGTGGCATTAGGCAAATTGTAAGGCTCAAGGAGATCCTTCACAAATGGCATAATGTCACTCTCAATTCAAAATCAAATACCCCCCAACATAGTCAACCCCACCATGCAGGAATCTCACCTAATATAAATAGGCGTTTGAAGAACTCTATAATCATGTGTGATTCCGACGAAGAAGGTTGTCAAAGTCCTGAGCCACCCCCCGATGTACCGAAGGGCTTCTTGGCTGTTTATGTAGGGAAGGAGCTTCCTCTTCGCAGGTTCATCATCCCAACTAGCTACCTAAGCCACCACCTTTTCAAGGTTCTCCTAGAAAAGGCTGAGGAGGAGTTTGGGTTTGAACATGGTGGTGGTCTTACTATTCCATGTGAAATCGAGACGTTCAAGTATCTTCTTAAATGCATTGAAAATGAAAAGCACGTGAAGAAAGGATATTCAGATGATATTCGGGTTGATACAGGTAAAATAAGTTCATCTTTGTATCCTTTATATTTGCCTTTTATGGTCTTTTATACTCGGGAATTTTCTTTTTTCTTTGTGACAATGCAATGTTCTATTTAGGTAGAAAATCATGATTTGTTGGATAGCAAATTAGAAGGAAAAATGGTTTCGTTTTATAAATAATAATTTTCCTTTTTCCTCCCAGAGCCTATGGTACGTAGAGCAATAAGTTTTTTATGACATGACTAAAGGAACAACATAATGATTTAGAAATTGATTTTAAAAACTCACATTTTGTTTTTGCGCCTTGACGACGATGAATATATGTACGATTTCTTATGAAGCATAGTCATTTAAACATATGAACAATGGATATAACATTGTTTCTGGTGAATGTAATCCTATAAATTATAAATCTGACCCTATCAGTATTATCAAATGCAAAGCATGTGGTCACCCCGGGCCGTCCATTAGTCCACTACTCTACTATTAATTGTGGACATTGATCCATGATATATTTGTGTATTAATGATACTAATATCGTGAAATTTTGGATACTTGCAGTGGGAGAATCCTCGTGTCCATCATCCTCGTGTTCAGCATCCTCATGTCCAGCATCCTCATGTCCAGCAGATTAAGGATCAAACTAATGCCTGGCCTTTGTAAAGGGTTGAAGTTTATGGCAATTTCTTTTTTACTAGTGTAAAGGAAGCTTTTTTCACTTTTTGTAAGGAAAATTTTCTTTCTTTTCTTCTTTTCACCTTCACGGCAAAAAGGTTCAAAGTATAGGCAAATTTACTTAGTGTTTTGGCATTTGTATTATCTTTATTCTTTACATTTCTTTCTTTAGTACACATGGGAGGGAAAGAAATGAAGAATATATAATTGTTCGATCTGAATTGTTTGGTTTGACGTGGGATAATTGTTCATTTTTATGTACTTTTCGCAAGTTGTACAATATTTTACATTCTTCCATAGGTTCATTGCGATAAATCTAGTTTATTAAAATTTAACTTCCATAAGTTCATTGCGATAAACTTTCTTTTACTAGATAATGGAACTATAGGGTCTATAGTTCACAAATACATTTAATCATCATCCTTGTTTGTCCCCTAAGGAAAAATCCTATCTCGATGGTAACCCGCAAGATATCACGAGAGAACGAAGCAAAACAAAATGTGTCCATTGAAGGAACCATGGAGCTTGTACATATCAACTCAAAGTTGGAGCAAGCCATGAATTCATAGTATGGCCCAATTTTCTTCAGCTGAAACTCGTATAATTGCACTGAATCGGAAGGAACCGGAGAAAACTGGAAAGAACTGGAGAGTACTGGAGAGAACTGGAAGGAACTGGAGAGGGCTGGAAAGAACTGAAAGGAACTAGAGAGAACTGGAGGGAATTAAAGAGGACTGGAAGGAATTGAAATCAGTTAAAAAATAGAAGAAAATAATTGAAAGGAACTGAAGAGATTTAGAAGGAACTGGAGAGAACGAGAAGGGATTGGAATTTATGTGGGGAGAACAATGTCTAAGTGGAGATCCTACTACTGATCTGGTGAGAGTGGTGATGGATTCATTCAAATAGAGACCTTGAATAATTATGGCATAAAAGAAGAATGTCTATATGAAATTTCTAATCACTCTTTAAGTTCATCCCCACGGAGTTGGAAACGATGATGTCATCAAATCCTTTCTTTAGTTATGGTATTTGTACCAAAAGAAAGACGAAGAACATGAGAAACATCCACTGCAAGAATCATAAGCTGCTACACGTGATAGAGAAAAAGGCAGAGGTTAGAAAGAAGAAATTAAACATAGCTCGTCAGACTAACAAGTTTTTGTTTTGCAGGGTAATAGTTAGGCTCAATAGAAATATTTCTCTAGGGAATAAAATTGTTGCTTCGTCATTGCTACACAGTCATTGATCACAAATGGGGAAACTCAAGACAGATTTTTTTGGGACCACTCATCGTCTGGAGAGTTCACGGTCAAGTCGGCTTTGAGTTTAATCAGGAAGGACTTAGATACATCAGAAGTGGATTGGTGGAAACTACCATGGAAAGTGCCTGCCCCTCAACGTGTTAGGATGTTTCATTGGTTGTCTCTGCATGATCGGCTCATGACTAATAAGAATAGAATGGCTCGCCATTTTACTGAAGATGCAAGCTGTGGTTTGTGTCATACTCAAGAGGAAAGCCTTTTACATATACTCCGGGATTGCAGTGAAGCGAGGAAGTTTTGGAGAAGTGTGCCAGGTAACAAGCTTGATAACTCTTTTTTCACGCTACCTCTTCAGCAATGGGTTGTGGAGAACATCTCGAGTAGCAAGAAAATTGATCAGGGGGGTTGGCCAAGTTTTTTCTCAATGAGCGTTTGGTGGCTATGGCGTTGGAGGAATGCTCGGGTCTTTGGCGGGGGTACTGAAATTCCTAGGGAGACTTTAAGTTTTGTGCGAACTAGAATGCTTGAAGTTAATAAAGCACTGCAGAAGGACAAGGTATTCTTCGGAGCCAAACTGCATTCGAGGAAGGAGATTATGATCCGGTGGTGTTCTCCTCCGGGGGGTTGGTGGGTCTTGAATGTGGATGGGGCAGCGCGTGGTAATCCGGGTATTTCAGGAGCTGGTGGCATCATTAGGAACTGGATGGGGTCTTTTGAGGTGGCTTTTGCGGAGAAGCTGGGGATTGGATCTTTGTTAAGGGCTGAGTTGGGTGCGTTACGAAGAGGTTTGAGGTTGGCAAAGGAGCTTGGGGTTATGAAACTTGTTGTTCAAACGGACTCTGAGGTGGTGCGGCAGTTGGTCCAGGCTTTGGAGTTCGATCACAAAACGCACTTCTATATGCTTAAGGAGTGTAGAGAGCTGATGCGAGAGGAAGGCAAGGAGTTCAAGATGGTCCATGTGTATAGGGAAGCGAATAGTTGCGCGGATTGGCTAGCCAATTTAGCAATTGATCAGATGGAGACGTTGATGATTCTGGATAGTCCTCCTAGATGCCTCAAGTACTTGATGGAGCAAGATAGTATGGGGGTGGCCTGGCCTCGTATGGTGGCTGCATAGTGGCTGTGTTTTAAGTTTTTGTTTTGTTTTATGTTTGCTTTTATTGCTTTTTCCTTTTTCTTGTAAGGGTTTTCCCTCGTCTGGTTCACCAAAAAAAAAAAATGTTTTAACCGGTGTAAAAGAAAAACAAAAAAAAACAAAGTTGAGACACCTCAATATACATGCAGAAGGTGGCAATAGAAGGCACGCGCCATTGTTTTGTTTGTAGCAACCATTGCTTCGGATCCTGCTATTTTTCAATCTCTTGCCCCATATTATGGGCCCAATCTCGTATTTGAGGGTCGGCGGGTGCCTACTCCTGATCCAAAACCCTACTTTGCTACTTGAAACTAAGGTTCAATGTTTACTATAACGATTGAGTTCATAGGTAATTAAGCTAAGAATCTATAGACATTTTTAACGAAACCGAACATCAATCATCCTTATTGTAGCATTTAAGTCTTTACTTGTAGACGCTTGAAGTACTTGTAGGCATGTACCAATGTTAGTCTTTACTAAAGACGGAATTCATGTATAATTTATCTAAGCATCCGTAGACACTTTATTACAAAACTCATTAAAATTATTCTAAGATGCATTTTTCTATAGGAAACTCTCTTGAAAACTATAGTGAAGAAGCGAATTTACACAAAGTTCTACCAAGAAACCCAAGAGAAAATACATGCATCGAGGGACTTTGACATCGAATCTATCCATGAAGAATACAACTTTGTAATTTTGCACGAAACTAATCTGGTTGCCCATATGCCTTCTTTTACCATTATAAGCCTTGTTCTTTGCTTGACAACTTGTGAGTCTCATAGTAGAGAAACATGGGGAGCCAATTTCCCCAACCTTGTAATATCATCATGACCTCAACCGTTTAGCCTCTTCCATGTGAAGTCGAGAGTCATAAACTCCAACTCCATGGTTCAAAGGGCAATACAAGTCTGTTTCTCAAGCTTCCACAAAATAGTTTTGCCACCTGAAGTAGCTAGAAGAACTAAAATCATCGTTATTGGTACCCAACAATATATAAACCTAAGACAAGGTCTCCCTATGATGTTTTATATATACCAAAGTCCATGAAATGCTTGGATGTTTTATGTATAAAACATCTTAGTGTTGGTATTTCATTTTTGTGGAGTTCAATTTCCAATATATAACATCAATTCTAAATTAATAGAAAAAAAAAGGAGGATTACCGATTAAAAAAACTCATTATTAGAGGAATGTAGATTGGGAAATTAGATGTAGAGGACAAAGGCTCAATGTATCTTGTTTAGAGACCAATGTCTTAAAGTGATCTTTACCCAAAGTAGATGCAAGCCTAGCTAGCACAACTCTCAAGTAGCTCGCGCACAAGTTAGGAAAAGGGTACAAAACCACTTGATGTAAGAAGAATATCCCTTTTTATATATGTTGTCAACATTTAATTGGCTAAACAATAAATATGTTATGGAATCTTGTTCTTGGAAATGCAAACCAAAGTTAACTGTAAAACGGAATTGTCAATTTTACCCTTCAACATTA
>CAAKMY010043511.1:0-19848 GCA_901111285.1 Corrigiola litoralis | reverse complement strand
GCCGGTCAACTACCGTTGATCGGTGGTTTGATGAGGGATTAAAGAGATAAAAGGGGTAACAAGAAAAGTAGGGGTAAAATAGGGATTTTTGGTCGGAAGATACCAAAATATGGACGGGATATTCTTTTTTTTGGCCGGAAATCACTTAAGGTAGTGATTTTAGATAAAACGGAAACTTGCAAGTAGTAATTTTGGATGAAATTTTTGAAAGGTAGTAATTTCAAAATTTGACAAACTTAAAGGTAGTTTTTATCAATTTAAGCTTTAGTTTATGTAGTTATGTTCCATATGTTCTACATGTGTGTGGTTGAGTTGGGTCACTAACTTGTCCCCTCTTGCTTTTCTTTTCCACTCATCTTTTGCTCATCATCTTTCATTTCTCCCACACTCCCCACTTCTTCATTGTTTTCTCCGCCCTTTCTTCCCCTCTTTTTATGCACAAACCCCACCCCATTTGTATTTATTCGTGTCACTATTCTCAACCATTCTTGTAATCTCCTCCTGTGTTATTATTTCTGCATTGCATTGTTTTAATTTGTGTTAACCATGGCTGCTACTTTTGTGACCCCAAAAGTTGTGCAGCCCCTTAATTCATTGAGATCATCGTCCAGTGAAAGGGGTGCTGTCTTTGATCATGTTAAATCTGTCCATGCAACACCATTCCTTGGATCTATGCAAAGATTGCGCCTTTCGAAGGCGGCTTCTCATCAGTTGAGATCTGTTTCTAGCTCTGTTGTTGCTGTTGCTGAGGTTGTCAAGGAGAAGAAGTCCAAATCTCCTGCTTCTGCTTCCAATCTGGTAAATTTCGATAATACCCACATGGGATTTTGTCTCTAATTTGTTGTTTTTGGTTTTTTAGCTGATTTTGATGTTGTTTATTGATTATAGTGAGTAAAGGTCGGACCTTTGTCATTAGACATTCTTTTATTTTTGTGGTTGTCTAAAGATCAATGGTATTAATGAGGAAATATTGTACCTTTATCATTAGTTTTGTTATATTACCATGGTTGTCCAAAGATCAATGATATTATCATACTTCGTATTAGTGAGGAAAGATTGTACCTTTATTGTTACACTTTGTTATATTCCTATGTTTGTCCAATGATCAATGGTATTAGTGAGCAAAGATTTTACCTTTATCATTACATTGTCTTCTATCATTGTGATTCTCCAAAGACGAATGATAATATTGTGGAAAGATTGCACCTTGACTATATACCTTGTACATAGTATAGTTTATGGTTGGAATTTGCATTAGCTTAGTTTGATATTAAGTGGAAGGAAGCAAATTGAACTTTATATGGTGGGCATATGTAGTTTTAATATGTTTCTGTTGGGTTATTAGTAATAGACAACGATCAATGCTAGTATTGAGGAAAGATTGTGCCTTTATCACTACCATTTCTTCTATCATTGTGGTTGTTCAAAGATTAATGATAATATTGTGGAAAGATTTTACCTTTACTATGTACCTTTACACATCGTTTAGTTTACGATTGAAATTTGAATTAGCTTAGTTTTTTAATAAGTGAAAGGAAGCAAATTCAACTTGATTTTGTGGAAATATTTAGTTTTTGATATTGGGTTTTGTTGGTTTATTGGTAATCAACGAAGAGTGTTGATCGTCAGTTCTTTTTGTTCGTGGGTGATTTTTGTGTGTAGCTGATTACGAAGGAGGAAGGGCTGGTGCTATATGAGGATATGATTTTGGGTAGAGTGTTTGAGGATATGTGTGCTCAGATGTACTATAGGGGGAAAATGTTTGGGTTTGTTCATTTATATAATGGACAGGAGGCTGTATCGACTGGTTTTATCAAGCTATTGACACAGTCGGATAGTGTAGTTAGTACTTACCGTGATCATGTTCATGCCCTTAGCAAAGGTGTTCCAGCTCGTCAGGTGATGAGTGAGCTGTTTGGTAAAGCCACAGGCTGTTGCCGAGGACAAGGAGGGTCTATGCATATGTTCTCTAAGGAGCATAATGTCCTTGGTGGTTTTGCCTTCATCGGGGAAGGAATTCCAGTGGCGACTGGAGCTGCATTCACAAGCAAGTATAAGAGAGATGTGCTGAAAGAGAACTGTGAAGACGTGACCGTGGCATTCTTTGGAGATGGTACTTGTAACAATGGGCAGTTTTATGAGTGTTTGAACATGGCTGCACTATGGAAACTGCCTATTATATTCGTAGTGGAGAACAATTTGTGGGCAATTGGTATGTCTCATTTGAGAGCAACTTCTGATCCAGCTATTTGGAAGAAGGGGCCTGCTTTTGGAATGCCAGGTCATCATGTAGATGGCATGGATGTTTTGAAGGTGAGGGAAGTGGCTAAGGAGGCAGTTGGTAGGGCTAGGAGAGGTGAAGGCCCTACCTTGGTGGAGTGTGAAACTTACAGATTCAGAGGACACTCCTTGGCAGATCCTGATGAGCTTCGTGACCCTGGTAAGCTTCATCGACCTGAGATTGCTTCCTTATACTCGTTATTTCTCATTTATGCTAGTGTCCACTTTCTAATGACTCGTACTGTGCTTTTCTATATGTCAACATGCTTGGTTGTGGTTATGACTCTTGATCTGTATAGACCCTTGGTCGGAGTCTTGTATATAGTATTTGATATCATACTAGCATAATCGATCTTTTCAGTACTCTTTAATGTAGTCGAAGTCCTAGACAAAAGCTCTGTTTATGTTATTAGGTTCAGCAATCCTATAGCCAGTTTAATGTGCGAGAACTACTGACTACCCAGCAGCCATTTAACTCAAAATCAAGTGTTTATATGACTACATTTGATGGGCCTCATCAGGGTCATATATAATTGAAGCATGGAATTTTCTTGTTGACTTGTTTCTTGTCTTCAAATTGTTTTCCTACTGGTTTTGTGTAAGCGAGAGCTGAAAGTTAGGTTTTCTGAAAATTCTGTGTTGAGCGCTTTGGCATTCATGATTCATCTAGTATTATTCGATCTTGTCATCCTCTTGCTTAAGCATGCTCACTGAAATTTTATTTGGTGGAACTATCACTGTCTTGTCTGCATGATCCCCCCACTTTTTATTCAAAGTTTGGAACTTCAACTGGTAGTCGATTCAGGGGAGAAGTAAAAGATATCTTCTTTAATGGTTTCTTTTCAAGTGTATTCGGTCGAATGGATGATTTAACTCTTTGAATTTTGAATGCCATTGATCTTTTGGTAAAACCTGCATAGGTGATGTCTGATGACCCAGTCTTGCTGTAGTTTTAGTTGGTGACTTTCCCTTTCAACCTATTTGACTAGAAGTCAATAGTACATCAGTAACCACAGCGAGTCAGCGATCAACGTCAATTTACTGTGTTGTGTTTTTGTTGCTTGAATTTCTTTTTTTCATGTATCATCTGAGGTTGTTTATTGCAAGTTATCACAATCATGCCAGTTTAACATAAACACAATCATATAGATGGCATCTGGAGTTCTAGACTTGTTCATGTGCCTCCCTGTATATCAGTATATGTAAGAGCATAAAGTTTACCTGGTACAGGATGTCAGGATTTCATTGCATCTGAATAAGCTTAATTCAATACTTCCAAGATTCTTGTTTCAGATAGATATATCATGTAGTAATTTATGTAACTAGTGACTTAGATTGGATCTCGTGTGAATTTTATATCTATCTGCATCTGACATATCATTCACTTGTTTTGGCAGCTGAGAAAGCTCACTACAGTACTAGAGATCCAATTGTAGCTTTGAAGAAGTTCATAATTGAGCACAGTTTGGCCAGCGAAGCTGACCTGAAGGCCATTGAGAAGAAGATAGACGAAATAGTTGAGGAAGCTGTTGAATTTGCGGATGAAAGTCCTGTTCCGCAACGGAGCCAGCTTCTGGAGAATGTGTTCGCAGATCCAAAAGGGTTTGGAATTGGACCTGATGGTAAATACAGGTGTGAGGATCCTAAATTCACGGAAGGCACTGCCCAAGTCTAACTTGTTCTTTCTTTTTCCTTTCTCCTTTCTCCTTTTCTTTTTTGTTGTGCCGTATGGCTTGCTTTATTAGGGATTTATATTCTGTACCACACTGTTGAATAGGTCTTCTGATGTTTTTCCATGTGTAATACAAGGGGGATTAACTCTGTTAGGCATTTGGTATGCATTTCAGTTTTGTTCGTCGCAATTGAATTTGTGTTTTCTCTTTTGTGTTGACACCATACCATTATATGTCCTGTTTTTCTTCTACTGAGCAATCCACCATTCTACTGCTTAGCAAACTGCTAATACCAGTCCCAAATTCTCATGTCAACATGAGCTTGCAGCCTAGAACCGCTTTAAAACACATGAAAAATCTAATACAAAAACCAAGCAATATGCCAAAACTTGAAGGTAACTTTTATTAATTTTAGTTAAAAAAAAGGCATAAACAATTATACAAACAAGATCAATGCAAATTAACAATTGGGTGGGAGATGCCGCAAATATCGGAACTCACAAACATCACATCAAGACTATTCACGTCACTTGCAGAAAAATCCGTAATCCACATTTTCTCATGAGTAATCAGTGAAACACTGAAACCTTACGAGCAACCTGCTGCCAGCCATATTTGTGTCTGGAGTTGAGCACAGTGTGATTTGCCTGCCTCTCTTAGCCAAATCTTTTGCTCCCTGGTGGTGGCTGGTGACAACAAAACTCGAAATAATCCGCATTCCATCTCAAGACAGTTTGCACGAAATTCTTCGTTTGCATGAATGTCATGTTCTGCACCAGCAAGCTGTACACAAGTGATGTACAAGTGTTTTTCTGCCTACATAAGAAAATGCTTGAATCTTGATTACTTTGTTCACTAAATTTCTTCATCCCGGCTCCCCCACCCCCACTTCAATCTACAAGGGGATAAGCAAACGAACTTTGGAGACTGCAATCTCTTGAAGCAAGCCATTTCAGATGACCTCTTCAAGACTGTTGTCATACACTTACCCCTAAGATAAGCAGCTGAACAGGGTCAGATACAATGCACAACTCAAGCTGATCGACCATTCACCACCAAGTCAGGTTGATATCCGTCCTGAGTTAATAATCCATGCCAATTATCTGAAACTAATCTCTTACCTAATTACGGAGCACACGTAGTAATTGAACAAAGAGAAACCATATACTAATCTAATCTCTTCCCTAATCACGGAGTACATACTAATGCCTCAATTGCAAAAGACATCTATCTAAGAAAAAGTGACTGTCCTTTGTAAGCGTTATTATCCTCCATTGAGATCAATTTGGCGAAATGTTCCAAATTGCATACAGAATTTACTGCAGAAAGGTACAGCGGGGTACTTCAGGTCTTTCAGACACAGGAAACACCCAGGTATGAGAAAATCAAGAAGACAGCTTTTTTGTACACCCAGGCTCAAGTTCTCCTAGAACTCGCATGTATCTTCTTGATCAAATACTGCTCCAAAGCTGCGCCAGCCTCAACTATTCTTGTATGGGGTGTTATTTCGACCTTGATCACCTCATCCAACAAACTATCCAATCTCTCCATTTCCTCCACCTCATAAATCTTAGGTACTACTTCTTCCCATGTACCAACATGTGGTGCTTCCCCCTGCTTTAGCAGCTCCGCAAGCACCCCACACGCTTCCTCCACCCTACCAACAGTACACAAACCCTTGATCAACGAATGAGCAACCGAAAAATGAGGAGAAAACCCTTTTGACATCATTTCCTCCATATACTTCCTCGCCTCATCATACATCCCTTGATCAACCAACCCACCAACCAAGGTCCGATACGACACCAAATTCGGCAAACACCCATTCGAATACATATCACCCAACACCTTGATCGCCTCCACTGCACGCCCCTCTCGACACAACCCCAACACAACCGTATTATAATGTGTAATGTTCGGATTACACCCCTTAACCTTCATCCTACACAACAACTTATACGCCTCCCTCAACTTCTTCTTCTTACACAAACTATTCAACAAACTAGTGTAACTCAAAGTATCCGGCACAAACCCCTTATTAAGCATATCCTCAAGCAAATCAACCGCCTTCGAAACCTGACTCTTCCTACACAATGCCTGCATCAAAATCCTATAACTCTCCACATCCGGCATCACCTCTCTCTTAAGCATTTCATTGAACAGCTTATACGCAACACTAATCTCCCCACCATAACAAAACGCCCTCATCAAAACATTATAACTCCTCACATTGGGTTCCACACCATACTTATGCGCATCCCTAAAGACATCGAAAGCGGGCCGGAGAAAACTCCGGTGCGCCACTAAAACACCAAGCACATAATTAAGGTGTTTCGACGTCGGCCTACAATTAAACTCCACCACCCTATAGAACATCCTAAGCGCCTTTTCGGGCAGATGGGCATCGCCATAAAGGCGAATAATACGCGAAAAGAGACCCGGGGCGGCGGGATATTGGTGATCCCTAAGCTGCATTAGGAGGTCCTCCATGAGTGAAAAATGGCGGGAATTTCCTAATTTTAAAATTAAGGCATGAAATGTGGGGTAAGCGTGGCGAAAACCGGGTTGTTTGGAAGCCAAGTCGAAGATTTCTTTGGCTAAAAGAGGGTCAGATTGAGAGGAGATTAGTTTGTGGATTTTAGTTGGGGATGAAATTAGGGTTCTTGAGAATCGTTCTAGGTTGTTAAATTTAGAGTTTTTGGTGTCATTTGATGAATTTTGTTGGTGGGTTGAAGAGTGGAAATGGAGGGTTGCAGGAAGTGAGAAATTGCGAGTTATTCGTAGGATTGAGTTGCAACAATGGAGTATAAGAGATTGATGCATTTTTCTGGGTTTTGTGCTTGCAATGTCTCTTGCTGTACTAGTAGATGATGGTAGTCCAGGAGTATGGTTGGTTTAATGGTTAAAATGTCAACCTGATTATGAATTGTCGTAAGTTTAAATCCTTATATCTTTTCCCCCGCAAAAGAGATATAGATCGCTTATAATATGATAACAAGTTTGACATACTATGGGGATTTGAATACGGGAGTGAGCTTAAATAATTTACTTTTTAGCTAACTTAAATGACTCTCAATGTCATGTGTTAATCTGTCTTGATAATGATTATCAATTGTCGTTTAAAATACTTAAAGCTTGACTTTGACGAAAGACTTGCAAAGTTGTAAGTTGCAAACATGTGAATAATGATTTGCCTATATGTGTTGTTATATGTAAAGTGGACCTATAAGCTTGTTTGGTATGTCATGGGATTGTGAATGAGAATTAAATTAGTTAGGAATTTAAGTAGGGATTGAGGGTGAGAATTCATCCAATTATTCTCATTCTTATGTTGGTGTGTGGTATTGAAACTTAAGAATAGAATAATAAAATTTATGTGTGTTTAATTTTTGAAGTGAGAAATTAATGAATTAGATGGATATAAGAGAGTTTAATTTAGGGTAATAAGGTTGGACTAATGATTAGGAACTCAACTTGCCTAAGAGTATTTTCAATTTCGAATTCTCATATTTTCATCTCCCGTGGCATCAACTGATCCAATATGCCCAAAAAATAAAAATACACTTGGGATATCTAAGTATAATTATGTTTGCGATTGAATTACCAAATCCGATTACTCAATTTTTAGATACTGGACATTTGTAAAACTAAATAAAACTAAAAGGTGAGACTAAAAAAGTGAGTTGAAGGGTTAAGAAAAGGGCAAAACCATCGTGATCAAAGGGTATTCAACTATCTCTTATCTTGAAGGGTGAACCATTCAAATTTGCCATTGTACATGTTCTAATAGACAAACTCTTTTTTTTTTTTTTTTTTTGTTTTGACAGGGAAATAAAAAGAAGTGTTGAATTTTGTAAAAGAAACCATATAATTTTTCCCACTTTTCCCACTTTTCTATAATAGTCCAACCCATCCATTGTACCAACACAACTGGCTTATGGAATGCAATGTCCTTTTTTATTAAATTTTGGACCTATTTGTCCTCTCTCAACCAAAGAGAGAAAGATTTTGTTGAAGTCATGATGGGTGAAATAATATAAACTTCTCATAAGTTCCTCAATTCTATATGTCTAGTTACATGTTATTTATATATAGCAATTTTGTACGTTCTTTCCTTATATATATTTGGCAATGACAGTATGAATATATCATATGCACAAAATTTTAAAAAAGGTTTATTTTTTATAGAATTGGTCTTACTCACAAATTAAATAAAAGCAGACTTTTCGATCAAATGAATATGCTTTAACAAACCATTGTGAGGTAATGTAGATTTCCAACAAGTTAGGTGGCTTCTTGTACCCATGGCAAACTAAACTTGAAGTCGATTCCACCATCAAAATTTAACAAAAATAGTTCAATTTGAAGATTTATTTCGAAAGACTACACATCAAGACATCTACTTGAAATTTGATAAAGAGACCTCAAGAGTGAATTGCCTTAAAATTTTAAGCTACGAAGCCACTTCTGAGTTTAGAGTGAACGAAAATACAACTTCTCGAGATGATCAGTTGAATTTATGTGAATCAAAGGTGTCAAACATGACTTGTCCATTATTGAATACATAATTTTTTTGTTACAAAGGATAATTGATTATTGACCGGACTTTTTCAAAGAGAAAAACACACTTGATCTAGAATGAATATAGTACATTCCATGGTTTTTTTAAAAAACAAATGACCACATTTGAAATCATTGATGATATGGACAACAAATTAAAACTTCACGTGCAATCCACTCCCCTTCATTACTCACCCATCCTATCCAATCCAAAGCCGACACCTATTGACTCCTTCAGACAAAACAGATACTCCTCCTAGGAGAATATAGCTCAACATTTAGAAAAAATCAAAACTAATCAATTCAACCCCCCACTCATAAACTCACCCTCACCGTACGATCACCCCATCTCCACCACAAACCCACAAGATCTCACCACAACCCCCCACGTGTCACCCCTTTCCACCACCCGATCCACCCTCTTTATAACACGGACCCCACTTAATCAAAAATATCCCCTCCTAGTACCAAACCCTCCTGACACGTGTCCTCACCTGGACCCCACAGCTTAAAAAAGCATATAGTATAAGAAATATGGAAATCTTCAGACAATATCAATTATGTGGCTGTAATTATGACAGCTCAGCACCAACCAACCACAAACCTTCTTTTGATCTCTATCTATTTTTTCTCTCAGATATTTTTCAGCGGTATTAGCGGTTGTGATTTAAAGTTAATACACCTTTCTTCTCTTCTTACTTCTCTTCTCACTTCATTTCTCATTTTTTCCACCTAAACAAATACATCCATCCAAACAACACCCTTAACCCCAAAAAAAAAAAAAAAACACAAGTTGCTTTTTTTATTTTTAATTTATTTTGCACATTAGGTACACTCGAGAGTACGTGCTCGATAAAAAAATTGGTTGGATAAGTTAGCGATTTTTTTTTTAGTATATTGGAGCAGCTAGTGTTGCAGAGAGAAGGAAATTGGTATATATAGATATAGATTTAGATATAGATATATAGATATAGATACAGATATAGATACAGATACACCATACGCGCCCTTTGACCCAAACTTTTTATTAGCTATATTTAGTAAAAAAAAATATAAAATATTTTTCTTAGAATTTTGATTTTGTGGGTTTAGGAGAAAAAGGAAAATGATGAGTTTGGGTTTAAAATTTGAGTAGTGAAGTTATATGAGGATGGGAGATAAACTGCATGAAGTGAATTTTTGTGGGTATTTAGTGGAAGATAAAGGGGGTGGTTGACTTGAATCTTTGTTGGGTTTTAGTAAGGAATTGTGTGGATAAGTATATATAGAATGGGTGAGAGTAATGAAGAGGTTGTATTAATGGAAGAAGAGAAAGTGGAAGTAGGGTGTGAAGTGGGAGGAGTAGAGGATGTGAAGTGGGAGAGTGTTTTGCCAAAGGTGGTGCTTAGGGTTCTTCTTGTTGAAGCTGATGATTCTACTCGCCAGATTCTTACTGCCCTTCTTCGGAAATGTAACTATAAAGGTATAAATCTTGGTCTTTTTGGATTTTTTGTTTAATGTTGTGATTTGTGTTGTAGTGTTGTGTGGTTTGGGTTGTGTGTTGATGGTTTGTTGTGTTTTATTGTGGTTTTATTAGAAAATGTAGTTGTGAAGGTTGCAACTTTAGTTTAATTTGGGTGAAGTTTGGATTTTTATGGTAAGGTTGTGTTTAATGTTGTGATTTGTGTTAATCTTGTGTGTTTTGGGTTGTGGGTTGATGTTTAATTATGGTCTTGTCAGAAATGTAGCTATGAAGGATGCAACTTTGGTTCAATTTTGGATGAAGTTTGGATTTTTATTGTAAGGCTGTGTTCTATGTTGTGTTTGGGTGGTGGCTTAGTGATTTTGTATATTTGGGTTGAATTATGCTCTGCTTGGTCGATTTGATTATAAACGTAAGATCTTTGGTTTTATTATTGGTAAGGTTTGTACTTTTATGGTAAATTTGTGTCTAATGTTGGTGTCTTATATTTTGGGCAGTGAATTAGTGGCATTTGCTGAGGAAGCTTTTAGTTTAGTGTATCACTGCCCTGCTTTGCAAATGTAATTATAAAGGTTGCAACTTTGGATTTGGATTTGGTGTTTAGGATGTGATTTCTGTTGGAATCCTGTGTTTAAGGTGGTGGATCACTGATTTTCGGTTGATGGGTGGGTACTTATAGTTATATTGGCTAATTTGTTGAGAGACCTCTATTATTACTGCTGTTTTTATGCAGATGTTATCTATAAAGGTAAAAACTTTACTGTTAATTTGGGTATAGTTCAGTTTGTTTTGCGATTTTTAGTGAAATTTTGTGATAGGGGGTGGTGGTTTGTTGTTAAGCTATTTAGAGGTTTTGCTGAATTCGTTAATGGGTACTCAAATTGGGTACTTTGGTGAATAAAAAATAGTTGGTAGAGTTCTATAAATATGACACTTATCTTGAAGTTGTAAGTTTTACTTCTGTTCTGTTTAGAAAAATAGCACTTGATCAGTCCAATTTGCTCGATTCCAAAGGGGATGGCGCAGCAGAGTGGCTATGTTTTGGAATTGAGCAGGTGAAGTTTTACTTCTGTTCTGTTTAGAAAAATAGCCAGCGAATTCTTCATTAAGGACTAACAAGCTTGTGAAAAGAAACATTTCCCTGATTATAACTTTTAATTATTCAAGTGCCAAGAGCCCAACACTGCCAAATTTATCTGTGAGTGCTTGTTTTTATAGTGAGTGAGCTACTAATATTTGAGTGTTGTCTACTAGGGAGTAGAATGGCAGTTTGAGAAGAAGGGGGGGGGGGGGAATTCCTTAAGTTTACCCAACACATCTGAGTTTTAATAGTTGTGGGTAAAACGTGATATCCAAAATGCTAGGTATCCTGAATGAGTGGCATATGACCTCCCCATGTTTCTTGCTCTAGAAACTGGACTAAGAACACTCAAAAGAACTTGCCAAAAGAAGTTATCATGGCCAAAAAAACCCACCCAAAACCAATATGACTAATTGGAACTCAAAAAAATGACTCTATAACCTAAAACTGAGTGAAGTGAGCCTACCAATCAGAATTGCTAAAAAGCTTGGACATAATCTAGATTAGAACAATGCCAAAATAGACCCAAGGAAGTTCTGTTTTAAAAACGATTTTAACATGGCTGGTATTCACACTTCATTGATAGTCTGCCATTCACGTATCTTGGCAATGCGTATCAAATGTTGGCTTTATTATAGTCACACATGTTGGTCATGTTGCTTGGTTGTGGTAAATTGGGGTACTTACAGTTGTCAATTGTCATATCATTACATTCTTTTTTATTATTCTTCCAGCATAGACCAGCATACAATAAGTAATTCCTGACAACCCTACCCAAGCTCCAACTCTGAAAATTCCTTGCTCCATGTTTGATGCATTATCATTTGAGCCGTTTTAACCTGTATTACATTCTGCCTTTGTATATGTGCTTTGGTGAAACACATGAATTTGGCAACATGCTGACACTTTATTGTATCTGCTCTATATATATTGAAACTTGCACTGATCTTATCTTCATTTGTAGTTGCTGCTATTTCTGACGGCTTAAAGGCATGGGAAATCCTGAAGAAGCGGCACCATCATATAGACCTCGTATTGACTGAACTGGATTTGCCATCAATATCTGGATATGCGCTTCTGACTTTGATCATGGAGCATGATGGTTGCAAAGATATACCTGTTGTAGGTGAGTCTCATTAGCTCAAACTAAATTACATGCTTACAGTTTTGTATCTGTGACAATTATTGGAGTACTTTCCCCTTGTGCTATAACTAATAGGATTTGTACTTCATTGCCATGCAGTCATGTCGTCACAGGACTCTATTAGCATGGTACTCAAGTGCATGTTAAAAGGCGCAGGTGACTTTCTCATAAAGCCTGTGAGGAAAAATGAACTGAAAAATTTGTGGCGTCATGTCTGGAGGAGGCTGGCTGTGAGTTCTCGCCCTCCACATTCATTTTTGCTCTGTTTTGGGTTTTCTTTTTCTGACTGTCTCAGGTTCTGCATGACGTTAATTGTAATTTTGTAAATTTACTTTCTTTTACAGACGAATGCTGAGCATAATTCACAAATGCTAGCTACTGGACAAGATAAACTTGAGGCAACTCATGAAAACAATCCAGCAAGTAACAACTCTGGTGATAATGTATCTACCAGCCGGAAAAGTAGTAAACTTCGTGAAAAAGAAACTGTTGCGCAAGTGAGTATAGCCATTTGCTTGATCTGCTGCAAATGTGTTGTCTATTGTGATTTAGCTTAGTTCTGGTGGAAAAGCCATAATGTCTTAAGAGTAATCATATCTGAGGATACTCTGAGCATCATCATTGTACAAACCTGAATTTCCTTGAAATTAGACGATTAATTAATGGGCTCAAATTAGGGGAATTTATTCTAAGATGTAGGTTCGCCAATCTAAATTGATTTAAGTTTGTTCAAAGCTCTCATAAAGCGCCTTACTTCTAAGCTGACTATGCGTATTTGGGTTCTGTGTAGGATGTTTCACTCAGGAAGTGCAGCGAAGAAACTGGACTGAGCGACGTAGAATATAAGCAACAAGCCAAAAAAGCCAAATTGGACAAGGAATTAGCCCCGCATACCAGTGTTGTGGAAGGTAAGCTTTTGAGTCAGTTGATGAAAATCGTTACTTCTCCTAGCTCAATAGTGGTTATATATAAAGATTTCTTATGGCTTCATTGCAGACAAAGCAGTCCGATTAGAATCTGGAGGTCCACCAGACAAAGATGCAGTAAGAATAGATGAAGATGAATCCTGCACAGGTATAGCCTCCACCGAGGATGAGAGTGTTGGGCAAGAGAATCAGGAATATGGAGCTGCTGATTACCATGAACTTCCTGAACCTTCTAGAGAGGTCATTGACTTGATAGGCGGAATGAATAAACAGAACTCCCAATTGGGGCAAGGAAGTCCTGATGGGAATCTTAACCGTCTTAACTCTACCCCTGAGCTAGAGCTCTCTTTAAGAAGATTCCATGACTCAGAGATCAAAGAGGTAGATAAAAGCCACACACTAAATCATTCTAGTGCCTCAGCCTTTTCATGGTAAGTTGCTTCTTTGTGATGATTCAATGTGAAAATTAGGCATCATTATATCATTACTCTTATAGTTGTCTAAGGGAAAATGTCTTTTATGTGCTCAGTGATCGTTGGTGATTGAAATACCAGGAAATACTTTAGATTCATGAAACTAAATTAGGGATGTGGAAAAGACAAACTGATGATAAAAGTACTTTTTTCCGATGCAAGCATCATGTCTATGCTCAATATAATACAGTGGACACCTGATCATTTTAATCCGTGTATTTTTAGAAACTCAAAAAGAGCCTAGGATGGCAGCTCTCCATCTTTGGGTTACAATGGACCAAAACAAAGTGTTCTGTTCTACTATACTTTCACACTTTGCTTTTGTGTAGCATGATTATACAGTGCTTACAGTATCATGTCATAGCTTTTGGGTGGCATGATTAAAAAGACCTTAGGATGGCAGCTCTCCATCTTTGATTACTTGATTGCAATACGTTGGGCTAACATTTAATTATTATACTCAGAGTAGCATGATTAACAAAGAGGGTATAACAAAATCCTCTATAAATTATTCAGCAGGACCGCATCGTCATAGATTTTTATCTTTGACAATTGACGTTATAGAGTCTGAATGTGTTGATTACTAATAGTCCAGCTACTTTTTTTCTGCAGGTATGGCAGTAACAAGAATTACCCTGCGTTTTTCCCATCATCAGCCGGTCAGCTGACAGAAAATAAAGGTGTAGTTGATTTTTCTCCATGGTCTAATGCATGCAACAGCAACGGGGAAACCAAACCCACCTCGGGCCCTCAGCTCGAACTTGCTCCTCTGCCAGGACCCGTGTTCGATGGAGCAGTTTGGTCTGGCTATGCTCCTGCATTCCAGCCTATGTTCAGTGCACAAGCAAGCCCAGTACCAGAGCTAGGAGCAAATAGTCTGAAGTTGGCTTTCAAGAGAGAGGAGTCACCATTTATGGCAAGCTCTTCACTACATTCTGACCCAGGGACTCAAAGCTCTACCCAGGGGTGTGGTTCACTTGGTGAAACAGCCAATCAATCTTCAGTCCAAGCAACGGATGAGCTGAAAAACAGAGAATCAGTTGAGCGGCATGGATATAGCAGTTCACATGTTGGGGATCAGAGTGGCAGCAGTACTCCATGTAACGATTTTTCTAAGCGGGATAAGATCAGTGCATGTGGAAGTGCATCAGAGGTCACTGATGTTGAGGCTACTGGTCCTGGCATGATGGCAACAAGTGCCCTTGAGGAGATTTTAAGGGACGAAAGTTGCAATACCTTTGACCATAATCAGTTTAGATCTAGAATGGGTCATCACTCTGCTGAAAGAGAAGCAGCCCTTGCAAAGTTCAGACTAAAACGGAAGGGTCGATGTTTTGAGAAAAAGGTACAAAAGTCATATGACACAATATTATACTGCACTGACACTGAGGTAGTATGTAGTGGGCTCACAGTTTCCTGCCTTCTAGCATATTACATGTCTACATTACACAATTGCATGCTTCCTGGATATCATATACTCCGATGGCATTTTTTTTTCAACTGGAATTGTGAATAGTTTGTTTAATGCTTTCTTATTGAGGGGTTGAATTTATGTGCAGGTGCGGTACCAAAGCAGGAAACGACTGGCGGAGCAGCGTCCCCGCGTAAAAGGACAGTTCGTTCGCCAAGTCCCAACTGACCAAGTGCTTGCTGATGATGATAAGCCTTAGGCAGAAGGTTTGGTTGTTGAACCGTTTCCCCAACCCTTCTTTATCTCCAGTTATGCAGGAAGAAAAGATACCAGCAGAATCAGATTCCCTATAATATGTTATATTTGTGTATAGCAATAGGAACTCAGGAACACAAAAGTTAGGTTGTGTTAGGATCCAAATGCTTTGTCCAAGGCATCTATAATCTTCATGGCTTCTAGAATATATAACACTCCTCTTGTTCTGTAGTTTATCCTTTTCTTTGATTGGGGGTGTTGTGAAAACACATTGAGTGCGCCTGTCGCTTTTGATATGCTTGTCAGACGCAGAACAAGTTAGCTTAGCACTTTAAATCATGTGCTTACTGCGGGGTTTTCCGACTGTATTATACGACATACTCTTTGTTTCACAAGTTTATGATGTTGAGCTATTACTACTAAGCTTGTTGACATAGTTTGAACTTACATGTGATGCTCCTGGTAGAATTTAGCAACAGTGAGAAACCACATCTGAAAAAGGGAAAGATTTACTAGTACCATATCATTGTGCAGCCATTATTCAACTTAGCATATATTCTGTTTCCAGGCTTGTCAATGTACAAGATTTGCTTTTATTAAAGGTGAATTTTGGGTTGATTCCTTCAATGTAAATCTTATGAATTCTCACTCATTGATCTGCTTTTGGCCCCATCACCTTGCAAAGCCTCTCAACTTCAAAAGCTTGCAAATTCTTTTCGTGTCCTTTTTTATGATAAATATAAACTTGCGCTAAAGTTTGTAGTAACATTTCATGCGATGATAAGAGCAATGAAGTAGTGCTCCATCAGTAAACAGCGAGCGCATGGGCCGCATGGCCACTTATAACAGAGCAGCTAATTGAGGCTTGAAATCAAGGAACAGCCACGTTTCTCTTCCATGCAGGTGGGTCTCTATCTAATTGTCGGTGCTCCCTTCTTCGGCAGTTTAGCGCCAAATTGACAGCTTCAAAGAAAAGTGAAAATCCAACCAAAGCGAGAAGAAAAAAGAGAGAAAAAGAATGGTGATTGTAATCTCTTATGAAAGTTGGTATTGACAGTCTGACATGCTTTACACTATTGCTTCTTTTTTTTTTTTATGAGAAAGCTTTATACTATTGCTAAAGGAAATGATATGTGTCCATGAAGATATACATAACACAAAAAGATTGATTTTATTTTAACCTGATAATTACCTCGTGCAACAGCCAACAGCATCCAGATTCCGGCAATTTAGAACCCTTTTTGTGAGTCATTAAGCAAGTAGTAGAGTTATGAAATGAAGTGATAAACAGCCAAAAGTTAGTACGGAGTACATGAGATTGCATCTCTTCAAATAAAAATTAGCACATCTCTACGTGCAGTATACACATAGACAGCATTAAACCAACACTCACACACTCACTTCAAAAGCTTACAACACATCACTACTCACTATCACTACTAGTTCTTGTTCCTAATTTCCTAGCCAAATACACCTCTTCATCCTCTCTCATTTATTTCTCTTACATCTTCTCGTACATACCTCCTCAATCTCTTCATGTACCAAGGAGACGAGCCACCCCTCCAACACCACCTCCCCAAAATGGACGACGACGATGACGACGACAATGACAATCACCATACTCCCTACCCTTTCCCTGGCTACGAACTCCACAACCATCCAACTCCCCATACAACTCCACCTCAACACCACCATCGTAACCCGCCAAAGCGTAGCCCTACACCACCACCACGTCCACAACAACCACTTCAACCACCACAGCCTCTACACCCAGAACCACCCCTACAACCACCAACACCAATACTCCTACAACCACCCCAACCAATACCTCAAACACAATCATCCCCTCCTCCTCCTACTCCTCGCAAACCTCGGCCGCCACCACCAATGAAAAACAACCACAACCATCACCACCATGACGACGACGACGATGATGAAAAATATAAAAAGCAAGGCCAACAAGTAGCTGCAGTGATCGCCATACTTCTCCTACTATTTGGCCTAGCTGCCCTGATCATATGGCTAGTGTACCATCCACATAAACCACACTTCACCGCCACCGCGGTCGCCATTTACTCGCTAAATATCACCTCACCACCCTTCATCTCCGCAGCTGTGCAATTCAACATCCTTACGACAAACCCGAACAAGCGTACTTCGCTCTACTACGACTCGCTTTCCGCCACGGTGTACTACCGGCACACCCCCATCACCCCGCCGGTGGCCCTACCGCCGCTGCACCACCTGAAAAAGAGCAGGGTGATGATAGCTCCGGTGATCGGAGGAGGGCCTCCGGTGGCCGTGCCGGTGCCGGTGGGGCCTGACGTGGTGAATGGGTTGGCCGCGGACGAGGCGTACGGGGTTGTGGGGTTGAGTTGGGTGATGGTGGGGAGGGTTAGGTATAGGGCAGGGAGCTTAAGGAGTGGACATAGTAGGGTTTATGTAAGGTGTGATGTGATGGTTGGGTTGAGAGGTGTTGGTGTTGCTGCTCCTGGTGTGTTTACTAATCCTAATGGTATACTGCCTTTGCTCGGGAGCCCTCCTTGCTTTGTAGATTTTTGATGTTCATTTCGGACGATAATAGGGCGTCATCGGGTGGTTCTCAATTTGATCATCACATAGGGCTTGGTTATCCCTCGCTAGCTACTAATATGGAGCTATTATAAGTACTTCTTGGATATATCATGAGGATCATATTATTGCAATTCTCTGTACCTAATTAGATTATAAGATAATAACATATGCATGTTAAGTTGTTAATTTGTTGTGTGTAAGAATTGAAGAATTGTCAATTTGAGTATGTCTTATAGTTTGCTTGCTTTCTTTGAGGTGGTTGAACATGGATGCTTAAGTTAAACATATGTTGTGGTTATTTACGACTGTGTAGACGAGATGGAAGTTTGAGATATATGGTGACGGTCGGTACAAGTAGTACGTCCAGAAGTGGAAAGCTAGCTGCATCAATTAAGCGGAAACATGCATGTTCTTGGACTTGCATAATTTTGTGTAAAATAGAAGAGTATGAATTTGTATTGATGTTATGATTATTATCCGTAGATGATTGTAATTGTTAGGTCTGCTCTTGTCTTACAAATAAGGAATATCACTCATTCACTTGATCAGTTTTTATGTTCAGTGTAGCCCAACCCTTGATATCTTCTTGGGTAAATTATGCTCAAATGTATGGTCGAAGCTCAATTGAATTTAGCGCGGAAAACAAGATAAGATTCAGTTGAATCCTTTAAGTTGCCGATGATGGATTACATGAGATGTCTACGGAATTGCGGATTCTGATTAATGCAGGACTCTGTTAGAGATGTATAAGCGGTGGCATTTGGCACTTGTCAGACAAGTAAGGCTTTCAGAGCAACTTTGGAGTTTTAAGCGCCTAAGCGGCATGCATGAGATGTTGACACTACTTTGTTCAATCCACCAACGTCTACACGTCGATTGTATATATTGCCACTACCACTATGTTGTCTCTGAAGTCTGAATTAACATATTTTCTGCTGAGTAGTGACTATGTATACAAATTCAGGTTAGGGAAATTTTCATTTTCATACAATCATCAGAAAAAAAGATGACCATTTTTTACTTTTTACTTTTTACTTCTACATGTAAGGTATAGGTGAAAGCTATACATGACTACAAGCTAGCAAGTGGCATATCTGCATATGTAAAGAAACTCAAATTATTTGTGATTGTGTCTTAATTTGTTATTTGCGAATCCTGCAACGTCCACAGAGCATAATTTTAGTCTTCAGATAGAAATTCCAGCTAAAAAGCTTATTCCATCCCCCTCGGAGAAAAGGTAGCTTACTGGCTTATTGCCAACTTTTTCTTTTGAAATAGATATGATATGCTTTCGACCCTTTAGCGAGCTACATACTTGAACTGCTCAACTTTATGCCGCAAAGAGCTAGGCAAAATCCTCTTTGAGATGTGATATAAGCCATCGATCAATTTTTACTTTTTCATTTGTAATACACATAGACAATCTTTTCTAATAATTTATGTACATTTATATGTTTAGTGTGCATGGAATTCAAAACTTTTAGCCTATATATATTTTGGTCGTACATAATCTCTTAATGGATCGAGTTTTTGTTAGAAAGAGTAGCGAATGAAGAGGAGAAAGAAGATAAGTAGATGGGGAGTGATATTTTTATCTTCTTGATTTCATCTATGATCATGTGATGGTCTTTGTGTTATTTATATAGGTTGAACTAAAGACTGTTATCTATCCTTCCTAATTTTCCACTTTATTGTATCAGATGATAGTCACTGTATGTCTATATAACAATGATAATTACATTATCAAACATAACCTAAGAGCAATGGTAGTGGTAGTTTTTAGGGGTCGACGAACGTTCGTCGCCCAGTTCGACCAGAAAGAGCCGTTCGTCCGTCGTCCAAGAACGAACTTCGGTCGTTCAAACGAACGCAGTTCGTCGCAGAGGAGAGAGGAAAGGCAGGGGAGGAGAAAGGGAAGGGGAAGGGGAAGTGCGGAGTACGCGGACTGGGAAAGGGAAGGGGTGGGGGATACGCGTGAGAGAGGGAGTGGGGAGAGGGGAAAAGTAAAA
>CAAKMY010043510.1:0-24022 GCA_901111285.1 Corrigiola litoralis | reverse complement strand
GGTATTTTAGAGAAAATCCCTAAGAAATATGATAGATCATTCGGACAATTGGATCACTTAACGTTTGAAATTTGTATGAACCGAGGAATGCCAAGTAATTTTATTTTTGATTTATATATTAAGCATGAACGTCAATTCAAGAACGTCATTTTGTGCACACAAAAATCAGACGGAAGGTCAATTTATGAACGTCATGTTGCACAGAGATAATTTGTTAGAAAGATGAACAGAAACCACAAGATCAATTTTGTAAGGCTGTTGTGGGTGGCACGGTTTTGGAATAAATTCCGTTCAATGATTAAAAGGTTCCGGGAAAGCTATAGCTGCTAATTTAATTTATTTTATATGGACAGTAGTATTTCGACCATCAATTTTATGATCATGAAATACTTGCCAGTTGAAGGAACGCAATGATAAGGTAGTCCCTAAAGCTGAATCCATACAAACATCATAAATTAAGAAGACAAGAAGTCCACAAAGTACCTATAGGAACTTACGTAAACATATAAAATACCAAGGTCACCACTTGGGCTCATTGGTTCATTCAACTCATAATAATGCATACATTAAAATTCCATCCTACTCCATCATAACATCATTTAACAATACAATGTTGCTCCCCCACTTACAATAAGGACAAGAAAGATTACAACGACTTCTCCATCATGTTCCTCTAATTATTTTTTCATATGATTAAAAAGTGTACTTTACTAGAATATTTCGTGAACAACGGGATCCATTCTGGACGGTTGCTGTTACGTTTAATATTCAGCACATAACATATTGTAAACAGCGGGATTCATACTGGGTTGTTGTTAACTTGTTATGCGCGATCAGCATATGAACGCGTCCAAGGTAGGCATGATGGGGTAGTTCGAAAATAACGAACTACCCCAATGGTTCATTGAGAAGTCATCGAACTCGAGATCAAAGCTACAAAAGCTATCCCGATCATCACATTCGATGGTCGTGGTATTGCTGGTGCTTGTGCTGGTGCTATTGAGGCAACGAACAATATCGTTGAGGGACTGGAGACGGTTCGTGAGCTCATCAAGCTGTGCTCTAAGGATAGCATTTTCTGCCTCAACGTTGAGGTAGAGTTGAGTGGTAGTGTTGGTGCTGGCCAAGATCTGACCGTTCTGGGTCTTGAGTTGGTTAACCTGAGCAGTCAGATCATCCAGGTGTTGCTGTTTACGTTGGCGGGAACGCCTTGCAGATTCTCTGTTTGATAACATACGTTTCCTCTTCCTTATGTCCATCACCTGAAGTTGCGGATCTTCGTCTGACCCTGATGAGTATTTCTGAACGTGCTGGCTTGATGCACTTGACGTAGCCATATTTCGTGGATCCAAATGCTAACAAAATATTATTATTACCTTAGAGATTGACTAGTATAAATAAAGTGTAGGAAGTAATCTACGTACTAGAATAAGAATAAGGATAAGAGATAGATTAGAGATATACTATATGGTACAAATATATCTAGCTGATTAGTAAGATTTGTTTGGGGAGCTCTGAGAAAACATAGAACCAGTAGAGGAAAACAACGGAGAAGGATTGGACAAGGTGGGTGCCGCGGCGAAGGGCAGAGTTGATGGTGATGCCGGACAGGATAACTTCGCTGATTACAGGAGACATCAAGAACGGTAGATATTGATCTCAAACATTAATATGGTTTTGTTTCTCTATGTGTCTTGTGATATGAAGATGATGAACAAGCAAGAAAAGAGGGTTTGTTTTGTGTGTAGTATGTTGGGGGGAAAAGAGAAGTTGATTGGGGGAGTGAAGAAATGGACAGAGCAGAAACAGGGAGATATGAGGAAGGCTTAAGCAAATTGATATTGGAAGATGTAAAGAAATGGAGAAAGGAGGTTTTGGAGATGGGCAAGGGGTGGACTTTTATAATAAGCAAAGTGATTGAGCATCATTAACCTTTCAATAATAAATAAAGATTCTTTCTAAAGTAGCGGTCATTATAATGATATTAGCATAAAAGTACAATAGATCAAACCAAAACAAACAGAAAGTCTTGCACCAAATCGCTTATTTATTAATTATAATTCAGTTATTCTGGTCATTTTTGACAATATTGATTAAGATTCAATAATTGTTTAACTCAATTTGGGTGTTGTGATTATTTATTTTCAAGTTACAATAAATCTTTATTTTACATAGTTTATGAAAATAGAAGGTAGAACAAAAAATAAGTGCACGATAAAGATGATAATTTATATAAAAATGGCGTTTATGTGAGATTTTTTTAACAGTAAAGGCTGGTATAAATGGTTACACCGGTGCATACAATTTATATATAGCCATCTTGGATGGGAGTTGGTGGCCCCTACTGATAGACTCATGTGATACGGGTCATATTAAATTGAGTGCACCATGTGGTATAATGTAAATAGAATATTAATCTAGATTTATGTATAACATCCTAACAACTATACCAACGAGTTAAAATAGCTCTTTCATACCTTCTATTTCATTCATGAGCTAACATTTTTCCTTTGTGAGTCATTAATTAAATTTTCTTTATTGATGACGAGGTCTGGGAGTTAAAATGAATTTCCTATCTTTACTTGTTTAATACCCAACTCACTTATTTTGTGGAGTTCTCACAAAAAAAATGACTATCTTGCCCTTATTCTATATCATCTCTAGTGTATTTAGTAATTTTTTCTTGATTTTAGTGCAAAAATCAAACATTAACCTCACAAAGGGAGATAGGGAATAACAAATACGAGACAATTTACTCTTTTAGAATACTTGTTATTTTTTTATCCTAAAGAGAGGAGAATCCTCAAGTTAAGTGTTGCTAAGTTTGGCAGTTTACGGCCAAAGCCATCTTTAATACATCCTTTTCTAGGGTAATTACCCTCTCCATATAAGTGTTCTACTTTAACTTGACATTATTGGTTGTTAACAAGATGCTTACAATGCGTAACATGAGATTGAAGAGGGTCATGGAGTGAACATTCATCGACCATGAACTAAACACAAAGTTTATTATCCAATCCGACAACTATTTTACAAAAACCTATATTACTAAGTGCGTAATTGACTATATTTGTATAACATTTACTATTTTTATTTTTTATTGATATTTGAGCTCTTTGTATCGCAGATTTTATGATACAAATAATCTATATCGACTTTGTTAAATATTACGTTATTGTAGGAGAATGAATATTTGGTACAAATAATCATCAAGAGGGATATCAAAATTCAAAAAGAAAAGAAGTTGAAAGAAGCTGCTAATCTCGTTCTGTCCAATCCATCAGCCCAGCGCATCAAGCTTGCAGCAGCACATGTTGAATGACCCGTGTGATCTCTGCCAAACAATCAGCCACTTCCTTATAGTTGATGGGCCAGAAGCCCAGAACAACTTATGGCATACCTGATACCTATGTTAAGTACGGAGTAGTCCATTACAAAGAAGAGACCCTTAACTTAGTCTTGCCGTGAAGTCCATGATGGACGCTTATTTTGGGAGGTGATATATATTCATCTATTGGTTATCAAATTGGGAGACCAGTTATTATTGGGAGAGACCGTCTACTTTTATTATAAAAGTAGATCAAGTCATGTTGGTCCAATAATAGCATATAAACCTACAACTAATTTGGCTTTATAGGGAGCAAAAGAATATTTACCTAATAAAAAAGGTCTACTTTTATAATAAAAGTAGACGGTCTTTTCTAATAGTTTGTGTTGATCGTCACCTTTTACATTGCTATTGGATTTTAAAAATATACAATAAAAAAATATTATAAGAGGGCGGGCATGAACTTTAGTACGATAAGGTGATTTTAAATGATTTTTCTACATTTTATTAGCTTTGTGGTAGACTTCATAAGTACGACGTACATTACTTATATGTATAATGAAGTATATGATGATAGAGAACTCACTAGTCCTAACAAGTAAAAAAGCTATCGACTGAGATTTTATGTAGACCATGTACTAGTAACTCGTTATAATATCATTGGAAGGTGTGGATTATTTTGACTAGAATGCAATATGTTAAATTACTCACCCAATTATATATCCATTTTTTGTTAATTTTTTTATAATTAATACCTAAAATCTCCCAACAATATTTTCCCCGTCAAGTTACCATACCATGAACTAGAGTCGATTTCTTTGGAGACAGTTGCTAAATTTTGGAAACCATAAATTAGAAAAGAATTATACAGATTTAACATAATGGTTGACTGGACTAGCGAATTTCAGCTGATTGTGTGGGCTTCTATGATTCGACCAAGTGAAGCTTATAGGCCTAGCCCACATATCTTGCACTTCAGATTCGCACCAAAAATCTCACGGAAATAGGCACCTGTTTACCGAAGAAAGAAAAAGTGTGGCTGCTGGGATTCGAGCCCAGGTCTCCACGGCCACAACGTGGAATTCTAACCACTAAACTACAGCCACATTGGTGTTCTAATTGGGTAATAATATTATAAATATAAGTATAACATGTGCATCTTCAGAATTCACCAACTAAAAGGATTTTATAGTACTAAACAAATCGGTAAAGTTTGATGAGGATCCAATTATGGCCATGGAAAGTGGCCTTAAAGTGAGCTTAGCGTGCTCAAATAAATAATCTAATAATAACTTGGCTGAGAGAGACAATGGCAATAAGCCAATAGCAAGGGGTGTGTTCTTGCCTTTTCTACCGGCTTTCTAGGTAGGCTGCCATTTGCAAGAGTATAGAAGGTTGGACATAGGCTATGTTTGGTAAAACTGATGAAAAGATAATTGAAAATTGAAAAGGTACCTGAAAACTGAAAACGTGACTGGAATTTTAAGGTGACTGGAATTTTTAGATCAGGTATCTCATGTAGCTTATTATTTTAGGTGACTGAAATTCATTTCAGGTAGCATTACCAAACGGCCTTAAAATTTAAGCTACCTGAACTTTGGTCAAAGAAGGCAACCTAGTCAAACTAGTTTGTAAGCCCGTGCAAAGCACAGGCAGTTTTTTTTGTATGTTTTGGAGCAATCACACCTATTAACTTGGAAATATGCATGTCTTTGATGTGAGTTAGTATGTTGGACAAAAAAAGACCATGTTTTGCTCTTATTAAACTTATTTATAAGTTACAGTGTGAGATCTTGTTGTTTGTATATAGGGATTACTTGATTAGCTTAATGTATATTAAATGACCCTTATTAGAAAAGTTGTTTGTTACGTGGTGGCCCTGTAAACATTAAAGCTTAGTAATTGAACCATTTGAGTAGGAGAGGAATACACTTTGTTTAAAGTCGTTATTAATCCAATCCGTAATACATACCCATGATATTTCGTTGTACATCGACCCATTATCAAATTTTCTTGATTTAATTTTGATGCATTTGAATTCGTAATACCATTGTTTAAAGTATGTGTTGTCTTATTAGAGCACCCTCTTGTCTAAAACTATATTTATGCTGAAGTTTAGTTTGAGTTTATTTGATTTTTTTGTATCCGATTGTCTTAACATGAGAATACCATAATAAGTGCGCTTAGTGGTGGAGACCAACTTGCTGTCAATATATTCTAAATAAAGTTTTTCTTTCTACTTGAAACGATAGATATTTCTTTCTACTTGAACTATAAAGGAAAACTTGTAAACATTTGGAGTTAAGACTATTGATGATTTTAAACTATGTGTAGCCTTATTAGGATGTAGACCGTGCTTGAGAATTGTTCAATTTTATTCTTATAACAACAAACACCAAAGTAAAAGAAAATGCTTGAACGTACCATAAGTACATGTATGGTAGAGAGAGACAAAAGAAGAAAAAAGTTACATATAGCACATACTTATAATATAAGAGCACAAAACTTAAACCATTGAATATTTTCAACATGCAATTAAGTAATAGTTTTAACATTCACGGAGCACATGAAGTTTGATAATAAGTAACATATATGAAAGAGTGAGTAAAAGTTAACAAAAGTTAAGAAAAAAAAAGAGGAAAAGATGTTGAAAGGTATGTATTTCATTAGTCACTCACTTGAATAGAAATTTAGAGTTGCATATTACCTGCAATTGCAAAAAAAAAAAAAAGATAATTGTGTTAGAATTTTTATAATCAAGAACATTGTTAATATGCACATGAAATCTTACCAAATATAATTGGGTGATTATGTTAGAAAAATATAGATGCTATGGTAGCTATAAATCGAGATTAAAAATTGATCAAGTTAGAAATAGCTAAATCAAGATAAAGTAAACACTATTGACTTTGAGGGTTATGAAGAAAAATACACACAAAAAAATGATATGAAGATTTTAAAACAGAAATAATATATAAAATTAATATTATATTCACTTACTTTAAGCTTTATTTCTTAATGGTGTCACTTTGTAGGGGGGAGAGAACTAATCGATCAGGACATGTGATACAATAATAATAATAATTTGATGTTATGGTATAAAATTCGGACCCTACACTCTGCCAATAGTTGCATAAGTTATAAACTTTCGATTATCGACTTTATAGCTTATACTAATGTCATACCCAATATATAGTTTGAATAATCAACATGAAATCTGCCTTGGTTACACAGTTCCTAACTTTGATCACTATCTTTCAGTAGTTCTTTTATAAATCTTAATGTTTTATTGCTAAAATTAGAAGCTTAGCTCCATCATCACCATCTACGTCACTTAAGACGCCAATTTACTTCGTACAACATAGAATAGGCAGAAAGTATCCTGACCAAATTAACACTGAGTCGACAACAACTGTAGCAGAAATATCAACGTCTCTAGAAACGGAACCAAGCAGAGGAGGAATGACAACGACAGTGGAGATAATCTATGACGTGCTAATTAGACAACCTAAATGCCCACCAAGAACATTTGATCATGCAACATCAACCAAAGCAGACCATAAACCAATCAAATACCATGAACAAAATTTGGTTCCACAAACCAAATAAACTCACAATGTTAAATTAAGGCCCAAGTTTACAAAATGTTTACCTCAAATATCGCCAAAAACAAAGCCGAAGAACCTCTTTCAACACTTTCACGTCCTTTGAGAAATTTACAAGTAGACAACAAAAGGGAAAAGAAATTAAATTAACAAACGAAATAGCATGTTGAAATAATAACTAATATCACCTAAAATAACCACACCAAATGTGATCGCAATATAAATTACAAAATAAAAACACAAACATAGAGGTGACCAACGTGAAAGGTTAATCTAACAAATCGTGGAAGGTGGTGACTTTTTCAGTATTTATATACTCCAAGTTACGTTGTGCGTGGATATAACTACATGGAAGGTGGAAGTTCGCCATATAAATGAGAGGTGGATGAAGTAAATGCTTGCCAATTAAGGATAAAGCTATTACTTATCACTTGGATTTCTAAGAAGGGTGTTTGAGAGTCTTTTGGTATGATAATTATTAAATGGCTTAATAACTATGGGCCACGTGTCCTATACTTAGAGATTCTTAAGTTTATAAGATAATAGTATAGATAAGATGACTAAAATGCCTTACCAAACACACTCATACTCCAGATCAGTGGTCCAGTGGACAATGTTTTCCACAACCTAGCTTCATCTCCTAATAAACTTTCGTATAAGTCAACTGCCTCAATGTCTTAAATTCTCTCTCTAGTATACGGGAAGTCTGGGGCTTGGGTTCTGATCTATTAATTAATTTTCATATAATTGGTAACGTTTATTATAAATAGTAACATATAAAGTGAAACGCATGCCACGAATTCACGTATCCAAAAAAAAATATATATTAAATTAATTGAACTCTTAATCAATAATATGGATAATTCCTTCAAAAAAAAAATAAAATATCGATAACAATATATTAGGCTTCAAATTAAGATAACTCCAAATAAATTAAATTCTTAATCAATCAATCAACCTTGCACTTCACAATTTCTCACTTTTATACTTCTAGCTCGAGAGCGTGGCATAGGGAAGTTGGTGGTTCAGACGGACTCACAAGCAATTCTTGATTTAGTTATGAAGCAGCACGAATCAGACGGCGCATTTTCACTTGGTGAAGGAATGCAAGCGACTCATTAACTAGGAGGGGTGGGTGATCAAGATGGTTCATGTATACAGGGAGGCTAACAGTTGTGCGGATTGGCTGACTAATTTGGCGGTGGAACAACAAGATACTCTTGCAATTTTGGAGTCTCCACCTCGAAGTTTACAGTATCTCATGGAACAGGACATCATGGGGGTCGCTTGGCCTCGCTTGGTGAAGCCTTATTTTGCTTATGTTTTTGTTTTCCTTGTTTGTTTTTAGTTTCTTTGTTCTCTAGGGGTTTCCCTCGTCTTGTTTACGAAAAAAAAATCTCACTTTTATACCCGGTATACCGTATACACATGCAAATACAATCATGTATAATGTATACAATGTCCTTTGTAGGTAGCTTTTCACTCTTTTGTTATGACTTGTGATACATCCAACCTTGTGAATTATTTGGTATTTTTTTCTTCTGAAAATGTTATTTTTAGGTTCAATGATCATCATATAAGGCCTTTATTTGAATTACTTGCATTTCAGAAGCAATCAATTGGATAATTTTCAAATTGTTTGAACGATGTGAATAGTAGTCACATTGGTGCATTGATTCAATATAGCACAAAGGTTCACATGTTTACATGACGTAACATATAATTAAAGTAAATTCTTTCAAAGATCTCGCTCTTGCTCTAAGATAGCATAAATGTACATATCTCACCTCTTTCTCACTGAGGCTTTTTAGTTCAAATAAATAATAAATTGTTTAAAGAAAAAAATAAAATTATGATTTAAGGTGGATTGGAGAAATTTTTGTTTGGCAAGTTATTGCATAAGCTTTTTGACACGTTTCTTAGAAGACCAATTAAACCAAAAATCTAAACATATGATTGATCAGGCCCCATCGTTGTAATTATTGTTATACGCTTCCAAACGCGATATGATGACCTTTTCTTTGTACTTTAATTGAAGTATGTTAGTAAGATGCACAAATCCTCCACAAACCTTGAGCTCAAATTTTATACTTTTGTTTGAGTTGATGGTTAAGGCCCAATTATTGGTTATTTTATCATTAACTGTTATATATAGTCTACATTCTTTGAGTTTTAAAAGCTATTTCTTAAATGGCTTTATCAACTTCTATTGTCATAGTATATTTTATATGACGGATGTCATAGCATATTATTTTAGTAGAAGGGAGAACGTACCTAAGAACTAGTAAAGATAGAAAATTTTAGATCTTAGTGAATCTATATTGTTATTTATAGTAGGAGTAGTGCATTGTCGATTTATTGTTAGTTGGTGTAGAAATGTATATTTACCCTGAAAGTGCAAGTCCTCATTGATATTTAAGTTATTCATACTTAAGCCGGGAGGCAGATCTTTTTACTTAGTCTCTTTTTTTGTTAGTGGAAGTTCTTGCAAGAAAGCAAAATTTGTTTTGTTTTTTTTTTTGTTTTTTGGAAAAAAGATGTACAACTTTAAATCTTTAATGCTCGATCAGCCAAATAACTTTTGACCCTTCTTGAAAATTTAGTTAACTTTTAAAGCTTCTTGAGACATAAATAAATTTCGGAATTCCTATGTTAAATCACAAGACCGCTTATATAAAAAATGTATATATACCTTTAAAAAGAAAAAAAACTGTTGATTTTATATTATCAATATGAATTCATAAAAGTCACACTAGTTTCTAAAATTACTTTTTGAGTATCCTTTTTCATAATCATCTATCAATATTTGTATTAACTGATAGATGTTTCTTTTTTTTGGTACAAATTAACTGATAGATGTTTGGTCACCGGAAAAAGGTTTTGGACCGTGGTTCATGGTCCCTGAAAGCTGGATGCATGCCCTATATTTAATAGAGAAAAGTCGTATATTCTCTGCCTAAAAGCCTTGTCTTCTTTTGGAACAGCAACTTTAATCCGTCTCATTGCAAATTTTTATGCCCCTTCTTTCTGGCTTTCATGGAGTTCACATAAATGTACTTTCGTATGAGTTTTCGAAATCTTCACAAATCACAATCTACGGCAAACATATTTTTTTTTAAAAAAATGACGATCCTTATGAACGACGAATTAGAAGCAAAATGTTGTTAGATTGAAAAAGTTTACGCATTGGTCAGTTTGTACCAATCATTTTTGCCAGGATTTCGTATTATATTGATTGATTGTACTATTATATTTTGGGATCAATTATCAAAGGTGTCACTAAATGATTGATCTATAAGGATTTTTGTTATTCGAATAAATAGCTTCCGTTTAATCTTACTCTATGGCTGGTCGCAATTCTTTACTTATTATTTCTACTAAAAGTTGCGTAAGGGTAAGTCTATATCAACAAAGTAGTTTGTCAGTTAATTGTAGGGTTTTGGCAATGTCATCAGACGTAAAGTGACCTTCAAATAATTATGAGTAACGATTTTGTCGTGAAAAGTGAGATACACTGATCTAATTATAACTTACGGAGTACTACTATGAAGCAATGTGACACAAGTTTTACCGACTATACAATAATTCTGAACTAACTGTAAGCAACGAACTAATTATATAATGAAGATTAGATAGCCTATCGAACTCCCAGAAGTACTTGTTGCTCATTAATCCGCCAATCAAGCTTTGGTGCTTAGTACATTACCAGGTTTTCGTCTATAAACGTACTAATGTAGGCAATAGTCTGATATGCGCGCCATAACTGGAAATATATAGGAATAACAAAGAGACGCGACAATAATATGATGCCGTGGAGTACATCATAATACAATCGGAATTTGGAACCTGGGGATCCCTATGCTTCGACGATAATTGGATAACTTCAGATGCTTAATGACATAATATATGTTGACTAAGATTGTTTTCGGCTTCACTATAAAACTGACCAAAAAGTTCTGCAAAGTCTAGCTACTTGCTACCACTTAGGTATATGATGTGCCTAAAAGTAGCTAAACCAATTATATAAAGCGTTCTTAGCCTATTTCTCTGTGTACATATATTGGGTGTTACTCACACCGAAAAGAATAGCAAATGTCATGAAAAAGTTTGATTTGATGATCCTTTTTGGTATTATTTCAGGAAAAAAGAAACCCTTCAGACTCTATGATATGCGTTGACGAGGAAAAAAAAAAAAACGACTCTTGCACCAATAATTTGGTCTACTTTACTAGGCAAGGCAAGACAAGATTATATGAAATTCGAGGGCAGCTGTAATTTTGATCAGGGACGTGCTGAATTAATTAATAGTTGATCTCATCGCAAGTACATTTGCTGATCGATTATTTGCGCACTTTTGACTCATGATCAGAACAAAATAAATAGTGAAGAGAAATATATAATATAATGAAAGGTCGAAAATATTTGATCTGTACGTTGAAAAGAAAGATTTAAACTGTTCTGTGAATGGAATGGGCAGAAGAATAAAAATGTATGAAGCGCAGAATAAAAGGGAGAGATACTTGTAGCTGCGGATAACGACATAGGTGCCCATAAACTATATTCTGACAAAAATCTGTTCCTTAGCTTCTCTTACTTCCCGCCATCCTCCCTAAGCTCGCCGGTTTAAACTTTCGGTCTTTATGTAATTTAAATTATTGATGGTTGGTCCTTCAATGGATACAACTTGAACTTAGCTTTTCACTTAATTACCTTTGTTTTGTTATATAAATAGAGAAAAAGAAGGACCCAATTGGACATAATCAACGCCCACAAAATATACTATTAACTCAATTTTATTGTACTTTGGGTGTAGGACATATGTATGCGTACGATTAACACTGATCGAATAATTCTTTTTCAAAATGTATTATGGTGTGCGTATCACATACGCCTTTTAATATCAGATGTCCCATGCGAGATGTGTGTTTGTCAAACACCGCTTAGGCAATAGATGGTTGATGTAGACACACTGATTAAAGAGATGAGAGTTGAGATTCCAATCTTGTAGAGTAATAGGGGTAAATAAGTTGTAACCACTTGAGCTAATCGTTATTCTCGACATATGTCCTCCGTGCTATCAATGTTCTCGACTCATATGATAATCAATGATACGGATGATTATATGCTATAGTGGAAAAACAATATAATATATGGGCAAAATTATGATTGTCTTAGCTTTAAGAAGACAATTATATATATTGCTACAGTCAATTTTGACACCAGCTGACTACTGAGGGTGGAATTTTCGATGAAAATTCCCACTCATTGTTCAAGCTAATCTACTATTCTATATGTCAAAAAAAAAAAAAAAAAACTACTATTCTATCCTTGTTTGCCGAAAAACGGGGTTTGTCCATAGACAAGAATCTTGCCTTGGTATTGTTATTGTATAAACAGGAAATGAACGTTCACCGAGCTCTTTATTGGCATGCCTTTTAAGCGCAACTAGTTTGCAAGTTGGGAATTCTTTATACAAATTTGAAGCAAGAAAACAAAAGTAAAAAGGGCATTACTCTGATACTACAGGTTAAAGTGTAGGGACTGCTCTTTGCCAGATAATAATTATGAACTACTAATTGGCTTATTAACACCATATCCTGAATCTTACTTTTACGCTTATCCCCGAATATCCTCCATTGCCACAAGAGATGAATCCGCGTAATTGTAAATTAACCTACTCATGAGATTCTGCGTTCTAATTATAAGCATTCTCTATACTGTGATGTTCAGAGATGATCATATTCTCCGTGATGCATTCTTATTGTAAGCATTAGTAAATCAGTAAGCATGTGGTTCCAGGGTCATTTAATTACCATCTAATTAAGTAATTAACGAAGTATACACTAGGGAGGACCGAAATATAAAACATTGCATGTTTTTCTTTGAAACCAAAAGGGTAAGAACTAGAAACCAAGTAACAAAGGTCGTAATTTACATTAGTGAACTGTACGAACATAATTCCCAATATTAAAATCTATGAAAAACGACTATGGTTTTCTCACATGCTCGCAAAACTATAGTTAAATTCCACCAAAAACGAATGTTGCAAGTTTTAAACGATGCCTGCCTTATCCTCTAAGACCAGTCACCACTTACAGTGATCAACTGTCGAGCTAGAACTTATTAGCTAGATTGAACGAGATGTCTATACAAGTAGTCACGTCGACAAAATCATCAATTTTTTTTTTAATCTGGCTAGCAGCGATTAGAAATATATAAATAAAAGTTTGCTACAAAGTAGCTTACTGTAGCTTACAGAATTAAGGAAAGCAGAGAGGGCCTCGAGTTAGAATTTGCCTTGGCCGGCATGCTATGTGTTTCAGTGATGCATGTAACAGTGGTGCAGAACCAGAATGCACATAATTCTATATTCCTCAGAGAGCTCTTCTCTCCTGAGCTTATAAATCTATATTATTATTTCTTGGAGAATTTGATGGGCAAAGTGGGTGCGTCTGCAGCTACTGTCGCCCCGTCCAAACCAACAAGAGTACCTCTAAATTTATTCCATAACGTAAGGTCCTCGATCGTTAATTAGTTAACTAGAATATTCTAGCGCATAAAATTTTAGCGCAAATATAAATGAAGTAATACATGAAATTAATTATATTCTCGTGCAAATTTATGTTTTCCTTATCTGAAAGTTGAAACGCGAAGGTTTTTGTCGATCAAATGCAGCTTACTAGGACTCTAGGAGAGAATCTTAAGGTTATTGTTGATAAACAAACGTACTAAATTACTATATTAATCTATACTGTTAATCTTCGCCGCGGTGAGCTAGCCTAATGACGAGGTACTGATCGTCTAATTGGCGGTTGGTTTAAAATAGAGTCTCACTTTTGATATTCAGCTCCAATGAGAAAGATTTTGACTGGAAATTGAGCTCGCAAATGAAGTGGATTGCTAGCAAGAGTGGACCATGGGTGGGTTGAATGGTGTCCCTCATTGGTCTTATATAGAGGAGAAGTCTACATATAAGTCAAGTAGGCTTACTTGGGCATTTGATGTTAGGATACAAACAAATAAACAATGGATATTAGTCTTATTAGAATACAAACTCACTAAACTTGTGTGTTTTGATCCTTTCCGCCACACATGGGACAACATAACCTATCCCATAGGTCTGTACTCAAGTAAATCACAAGTATATGTAGGAATATGCTATGGGATGGAAATTTATTGTTAGAAGACCTAAAGTAGCTTGGAATTTTGTTTGTAAACCTAAGACTCATGGTGGCTTGGGGATCATAGATTTCGGAGATGACTACTCGGAAAACGAATGGACTAGCTAGAGATATGTAATGACAAATTCCCCTTGTGTGGGCTTGATTTAGAGATCAATTAAGCATCTTTTCTCTTTAAATGCACTTATGGTAAGGCAATGATGCACTTGAAATCGACAACTACAATCAGACCCATTAAAGTTGGCTATGACCCAAAACCTCTGAGTTACGAATATGAATGTCTGACCCGAATATAAACGAGTAAACGATCCACTGAAATATATTTGAAGAAGGACTTGACCAAATAAATATCCAAAACTTGATCCGCTTGATTTATTTGACAGGTCTAGCTAGTTACAACCTTGAGCATATATGGAGTTGGCTTTGTCGCGATTAATTTGCTTCCAAGCTTGTTATTAAGGTTCTTTGTGCTGTAGTTGCTACTAATCACCCAATATGGATTACTAGAAATGAGGTTTTGTGGAACAACAAGAAAAAACTGCGCTTTGGTTAGAAAGACCCAAGTAATTGTGAAGACTAGGGTGCACTCTTAATGACAACTTTACACGATTTTAACTCTGCCACTATATTGAAGCCCTACCAACAAAATATAAGATATAAAGATACGTTGGCGAAAAAAGCGAGAAAGGAGTTTGATGCTCACAGAAAAGGAATCGAAGGGAACTCACCTTGTAATGAACTGGTAGACTGGTTTGATGAGAATCAAAATTTGATTCAGGTGGTCTGTAATAAGTTGGATTTATCTTTTGGTACTTTATCTATGAGTAACTAGGCCTTGAGGCCCGCATTCCATGCCAAAAAAAAAAAAAAAAAAGATCCTCAGTTAAAATCCATTATCCCACCCTAAATACCTTCGCATCCATTTAGGTTAAGATCTCCATCAATGGTCATGCTTGAAACTAATTAACATGACATTATTTCTATCAATTTTGTATTTAAAAAATGCAGTTCATCTATGCAAGTATATACGAAGTATATAACTAAAGGTTCGAGAGGAGGGAGAGTGGGTGCTAACTAATTAGCGAAGGTCAAACAACACTAATTATCAGTAAGTAACTAAGTATTAGATAGATTAATTCTAGGATCACATTTGTTATCAACCGCTGACATTCCTACACATGCTATAGTACTTTTTAACTAAAGAGGAAATTGACACTGTTACTTAGTAGATATATTCTACATGAGATGTACATACACAACCCCTTACGGAGTACGGAGTACATGACAAAGAAATACAAAAAGAACATAGTGAAAAGTAGAAGGGCTATGATGAGCAAAGCTTAAAATGCTAAAAGCTTTGGTGAAAATAAAGGAGGGGGGGAGAGCGGAGGGGGCAATTTAATCCTTCTTTCCCATTCTTTATAAGACTACTTTAAGGGGACGTGACCCTTGAAAGAGCAAAGAACAAAACCTAGAGCAAAAAGGTGTTTCACTAGCTTAAAAAGCAGAGGTTTTATGGGTATGATTCTGAGTTGTTGCCTTGAATAGAGTGAAAGGTTTAAAGGAGGAAGCTATATAGTTTTAAGAAGTATAATTACACCATCTTGGGATCTAAAAAGGATCCATTTAAAAGAAATCCTTATGGACTCCACTAATTTTCAGCACCACGAGCAGCAACAGCATCTTCAAGAGCACTTTGTTGGATGCTCTCCTTTGAACAACCCAAACACAGGCTATGAAGTCTCTTCATCTCTTGACTGGAACCCCAGCATCTTACCAACGTAAGTCTTATGTATATCTTATAACCAAGCAATGACTGTAATCTTCCTCTTCTTATTATCTGTGTGTATATATGCATGTGCAGCTAATCCAGCTATGTACTCCAACATATATCCAATATGTTTATGTTCATCTATGTTCTTCAATATCCCAAAATCTCACGACTATATATGTTATCTCTTTTTAAGCTTTCATGTTTGCTTCAAGGATTTTAGGGTGACACCGCCCTATAAGTTTCCGAATACTTAGGATTAGGCAAGCAAATGCACAATAAGGATATAATGGATGCCTTTTGGTTAATGGACTATTTCAGCTTGAATATAATGATAGGGAGGCATCTTTAAACAACCTAATATGAAGTTTTACCACTCGCAGGGTCTAGATAGGGTCGGTTGTAATAACTTACTGTAGACTGTATGTAGTCCAAATGCATCTTATTTCAAGTCCATTTCACAACTTATTATCCACACGACAAGATTTTTATAAAAAATCCAAACTCTCTAAGAACTCCTTCCCTTCGGTATATCAGATGTGTGTGATAGGGGGCTGAGGTATGCGAAGGTTTTAGTTGCTTAGAACTTTCACGTTAAAACGTAGTAATACTAGTACTACTGGGATAGACTTGATAGTCATTGTAAAGACAAGCCTAGTATTCCCTTTCGTATAATCTTATCTTATTTCCATATCTCATGGTATCTTCCCATATATTCTGATCTTATATCCTCCAATACCCAGCTCAAACAACAGATATCAAGGTGTTAGACAGGGCAAGTTATCTTAGCACAACGAATGTTCATCAAGTATAGTAAGAACAAAAGGTCATTCCTCATGAGTAGATGAAGAGAATGTTCTTGTAATGTGGTTACTTTAAATTCATAAGCCGCTGTTCTTGAACATGAAGTTAATTAAACAGGAAGTGAGAAACTTGATGAGTACCAAGTTACTTTTTCATCGAGGTATTTCTCTAATTAGCACTCCTAAAATGGAACATGTATGTGCAGGACAAGAACATCTGCCAACACCTTCTGCAACAAGCTATATGAGAACGAATTCCTTGCAAGCGGAGAGTCCAGGACTGAGAACAGCACATTTAGCAACGCGATATCTTCCACTCCCAGCAATGATGCTAGAAATGCCAGCTATCAATCAAGTAACAATTTTCCGAAAATCGAAGAGGACATGCTAAGTTCATTCCCTAGCTTTGTTGGCTTAATCACTAATCCCACAATCAACAGCATGGAAAATCCTTGTTGGTTCAATGATTTCTCGTCCGGTGTGCAGTCAACTAGGGGATTAATGCAGTTTCCCCTAGACCATAAGGATCATCATCAGTCACCATATACCAATATTCATATGAACAATCACTGGATCAGTAGTGAAGGTTTACCTAGCACAACTATTCTTAATCAGCTGGGATTGGTGTCATCGCCTAATAATTCTACAACATCGGTATCAAGTACTAGCAGTCCTCGTTTGGGGCTAAATTTGCGGGCAATGGATTTCTTGGCAAACAATGCATGTTTTGGTAGTCATATCACAGGTGAAGAAGTTATTAGTCCAGTGGGGAAGATCATGCGCAACAAGGTCAGTATCATATTATAGCTAGTATGACAGTATGTGGTTGCTTATTGCGATTTCTTAGCTTTATATGCGTACCATCAATTAGATGTACATAAGTGAGGGGGTAATTTTTGGTCGTATTCTCTCTACTAACAGCTGTTTTTAATTACCTTTAAGGGTGATAATTAAGGTTATCAACTATGGGAATCATAGTCTAGTTATATCGCTAGTGGCTAGATCAATTCGTTTGCGGTTTGGAACCAGCGTTCTACAAGTTCGTAAAATTTACCATGAATCACATCTGGCGTTTTTGAAGTGTGAAAGAATTGCACAGTAGTTCTATCATATGGAACTATGGATTGAGATTGTCTTGTCAAAATTATTAGTTGTTATGCCAATATGCTGATTATCGGTAATTCAATTAGGAACAGTTCAGTACTCTTAATGTACGCGGATTGGTTTACAGTACAAGTGTATATCAGGATTAATCCATGAGTTTTGGGTTTTGTTATTTTGTACCTACCATCTTGTATAGCTAAGTCAACTAGACAACTAGTGTATAGTCAATATTTTTCCTTGGTCTTCTATACAGGGTTGTACTTGCTTCTGTCATTCTCAGTCACATGTTGAACTTGGGAGCAGGGTTATAAGCTACAGCATTGTATATACTAGGTAGTTCAGACAGTATGCTTTCATTCTTGTATTTCCATTTCAGTGCAACATAGTATAGCTGTTGTGTTCAGGACCTAGAGGACTAAGGTCAACATAACTGCGTCTCACCCTAAAACTATGTCCTAGGATGAGCAGTGTGACCGTTAGACCATAGGTAATACCTCTATGTACACACTGTGAAGTATGTAAGGATGTGCTCCGTGCCTCCGTACATTGTAGAAGACAGAAGTCAGGTTGAATCATTCAATATACATTACAGATTTTCGAACTCTTCTCTCGAGCCATAATCTAATCTTCACTCTTGTTCATATATACTACTTTCCTGATAAATTATGCACACTATTTTCCTGATTGGTACGTACTATTACTAGTCCACCTCGATGTTATTGCAATTGGTTCGTCAAACCTTGAGTACATAATGCCTCTTCATTCTAGCTGCTTTGGGCAGAAAGCTTCCTGTTCAATTGCATGCATGCATGGCAATGAATTGTAGTTCCTTTCCAGCTTTATACAGTGCATGCTTGTAAAAAAAAAAGTAAAACAAAAAGATCATGTATTTACGAACTGCAACTACTTTTTCCTTTAACCTCTTTAAATCATGTTGTATAAATTTTTTCTTGATTTGTTTCCTTTTTTACTTTTGAAGACATCAGCGTTGATGAATGGGGTGGTAGGGACAAAACGAGCAGCTGGAAATTGTTCTAGTCACGATCAGCAAAAATCAACGACGTCCAACAACAGTTCTACATCTACTACTAAGAAGTCTCCATTGAAGGTTTCCTGCCCTCCATTCAAGGTACGAGATTCGAATGTAAGCAAATGGAAAATATTTACTAAAATATACTCCCTCGCGCGCCCTCTTCATTATTCCTATACATTGTTCATTGTAAGGAGAAACTTAAACAATATATAGAATTAAATGAGAAGGACAGAGAGAGTACTCTTGCTCATCATCAAATTTACTTTTACTTTTGATCAAACATGTAGTGGGGCAACAGAGTAAACTGATACCAAAAAAAAAAAAAAGCTTTGGATAACATTGAATAATTTTTTTAATTTTTTAATTTTTTTTTAGGTTAGAAAGGAGAAATTGGGAGATCGAATAGCAGCTCTACACCAAATGGTTTCCCCTTTCGGCAAGGTACACGTTCACGCTTATGCTTACCTTCAAAAGCTGTATATATATTATGCGGATATGCCTAGCTATCTGATCTACTCATAGAATTCATTGTAAGAGATTGGTCATGTTATATATGCAAGGCTTGCCAGCGCTATGTTTTATTTTGTGAACTAGATATTCTTCTGTATATTTACAATTTTCTGTGTTTAGACGGATACAGCTTCTGTGTTGACTGAGGCAATTGGATATATTCAGTTCCTTCAAGATCAGATCCAGGTGTGTGTCCCCAGTCCTCTCATTTATTTTTTATTTGTTACTAGATTTATTGCCTTGAATTTGTACAGTAGCTATTTGTGATTTATATTTCCCATTTTTTATGATAAAAATTTATGTTATCGACTGCATAATTAAGCTAGTTTTTCCTACGGTAGTCAATATATGATTTGTAATTCTCATAGATGACATACATTTCTTGGTATATGCAGACCCTGTGCATGCCTCATGCTAAGCCTTCTCGTAACAAGCCTTGTAGCCCTTTCCAGATGGTAAGTATATATACATGATGTTGTCAATTGATGAATCAATAACGGAACCCCCATATAACCACATGCAAATGCAATGTATGAGCATTAATAATATGCTAACCCAACCAGATAGAAATAGGCACGTAGCAATATAAAAACAATCACATTATAGAAGAAATGTGGATCTACCGAACGCTTTAGTGGACTAATGATAAGAAATAAAAAGCTTAACCTGTTGGTTAATTATATGTCATATGAGTAATGTGATATGTTATCTTAAGTTTTATACTTTACTAGGCTACGGCAAGAAATGGTTACTAAATTACGCCTGCAATTTAGAAGAATTCACTTATGTATTTTACTTATTCCAGGGACCAGGAACTGCAGATGATGGAAAAGATGAGGAGTCAATAGAAGATCTTCGAAAGCGAGGATTATGCCTTGTACCTGCATCATGGACTTCATACATAACTCCAAGCCAATTAGATGCATCAAATGCATCCTATTTTTAAGGGTTTTTGTTTTTCGGTAGCTAGGCACGAATCCACCAAAGGATGTAAGAACCAGAGAGTATATTATACGAACGCACATGAAACTAATGAAACATCTTTCTTTTTTGAGCCAATTAGGTCTAATAATGTACTCCCTTTGTCTCACTAGATAGTTTACATTTGATTTGAATATGTGAGGGCAATTCAAATAAAATATAAACTACCTAATGTGGCAGAGAAAGTACACCTATTGACCTAATTGGATACCGTTTTGTTTTCTCTATTTCGTTTTTTGGTGTAGCTAGATTTTCCCTTCTTGTCTTCCTTGTAAGTGAATGAAAGGAAATGTGATCCCATAATGAGGTGATAACGAATAAAAATATATACCATGTTTCTAGTAGCATGTGTGCTTTTTCTTCGGATGACATGACCTCTATTTAGAACTGGCAATTGAGCGGATCAAAATGGTTTCGAGTCAGGTCATATAGAGTTTGGGTCGGCTCGAGTCGATCATGACAACCTTTGGGTCGGTTTCGGTGTGGTTCGGGCCGTATCGAGTTCAGGTCACATCGAGTCATTTGTTCTTTCAGGTCGGGTTACGTTATAGTTGGCTTGGGGCGATTGCAGGTTGAGTTAGTTTAGAATCAAATTAGTTTCAGGTCAACTTCAAGTCGAGTTAATCTCTACTATAATAATTAATAAAATTTAATCCACATTAAATTTGACTATATAATGAATGTAAATTATGGTTCAATTAATTTTGTGTTCGATATGCGTATCGGATCGAGTTGGGTCGGGTCATGTTTCAAGTTGAATCGCATCTTCAGATTGTATATCGGGATGCATCCGGTCAGTCAGTTTGATTTCAAATTATGATTTTCTCGGGTTGTATCGGGTTGGGTTTCATGCTGTTTGGGTCGGGTCAACTTTGTCAGCTCTACCTCTATCCCATTACCCTAGTCGCTAAAAGGCCCTAAGCAAGAGAGGAAAACATCGCTTTACCATATAAGCCACTGCAAAGGAAGTCAACCCGTAAGAGTTTATATGTGAGTGTCCCCTATAGATAATAGGATAAAGTTTCCATCATGTAAATCAAGAAGTTCCTCCACCTATCACCAATTGGTTTTAAGATAGACCTCACTTGGGGAGCTGATTTTTACACTCCTACAAATTATTTTTACACTCCCACTAGCCTCTCCTATGTGAGAGCACACATTTTTGTGCAATATTTTATTCCTCTCACATGGGGAGTGTAAAAATCAACAAAAGGAGCCCCTCACTTGGGTTATGAAGTGCATTATCTCTCCTTCTCGTGGGTGTAGGTGGGTGTGGCTCATGCCCATGTGTGAACTTTAACATGATGTCAGAGCCCATAGCTATAATATTTGTATGATTTAAAACTGGGCCATTATTTGCAGTTGAGAGCATTCATATGCTATGTTGGATGAGGAAGTTTCCTCAGTTGATCGATTTGTCCACTCTGCGGCCTTCTTTGTGAGGGACCCCACATATGAGGGAGGAGTGTAAAGAATTCCAACTTATAAGAGTGTCGCATGTGAGTGTCCCGTATTAATCAGAGAGGAGATAGTTTCCATCTTATAGACCAAGAGGTTACTCCACCTATCGTCCTTTAGTTTTAGGATGGAACCTTATTCGGGTTTTGAAGTGGGCTCTCTCTTTTCCTTATGGGTGTGGCCTAGACTCATTTATGAACTTTAACAACCACCTATAATTGGAAAATGGTATGTTCTTTTATATGTATATGCATTTTAACATTTTTATGAGATTACTCCGTACTTTACTTTTTATATGTACATTTTAATATAGTTTATGAGTTATTCCATATTTTATTTTCTTAGTGTTCTCTTTTTTTTTTTTGAGAAATATGTATCTTCTTCCTCCATTTCAATATTTTATTCTTTTTTCCATTCTAAGCATTTTCAGTATTTTGTTCCCATTTTTTTTCGGACCATCCACTTGAACATCAAATAGCCTATTCATTTAATTTTGACAAATCCACTTGCACATCCAATAGTTACATAGTTTCTTTAAAATTTGTGCAGAATGAAATAGAAACAAATACTGAAATAGAGGGAGTATTATTATTCAGAAAGTCTTGGAAGAGACCGTCTATTTTTATCATAAAAGTAGACGGAGACATGCTAACCCAATAAAGAGATGAAAATCTATAATGTAGCTTGGGCTTGTAGGAAGTTTGAGTAAATTTAGCTTGAAAAAAACATTTAAGTTAAATATAGACGGTTTTTTCTAATAATTAGTGTTTTTAAAAATAATATAAAAATATAATTGTTAAAATAAGAACATGCACTTATAATATGCCACGACGAACCAATGGACGAATAAGCTAGTATTTACTTCGATATGTCACATTTGCATGTTGGAAGTGAGAGGCACGGTCTGAACTCCCACGGTCAGAAACATCTGACGTTCTTTTTTTCTTAGTTACCAATCACTGGTCGGGCAAATGTTAGCGGTTCTCGCTTATCTAAACTCTGTTGTGTGAATGTGGGATGTTTGCACGTAATATCGTAATTGATGGGGTCTTACCAACTGAATTGCTTAGATCTGGGTTGGAGGCTTGGAGTATCTTATACGTTTAAATTTAGAGTTAATTAGGAGTATTTGACGTGTGTGCATGCATATTAATCAAATAGATACATGAAGCCATTCCATGTGATTCATGGACGTAATTCTCTTAACCGCGAATCTTATCATTAGAAGCTGGGAGTGATACCATTGTTCTAAACCCGAATGCTTATCAATTATCATCATTGTTAATTAATTGGCATACGACTTTTAAGCAATTCGTAGATAACGTAACCGCAAGCTAGCATGGTCCATAAATGTCAGTATTTCACACGCACACATGCATGCATATATAACATGTTTGTAACTTTGTATTGTGTTTCAAGAAACTAATTTGGTGTACTTCACCAGGACAGAAGAAAAAAAAACTACAGTACTAGACTTGATTGAGTTCATCCAGCTAATCAAAAGTCTCATCATATTCTAGAAGGTGAGGGGGGGATTGTAGCATGAATATGAGGACGCTTAGTTTCTATTGCAAACTAAATATATGGTTATATGGCTCACATGAAGTTAACATGAGTAATTAATTACTTTAATTTCTTAGGCTTTGTTACTCCATATAGAAACTTCCCTTCCTCGAGGCATGAATTGCGAAAAAACTTTTATGGCTCTCTGTTCTTATAAGATTTTCAAAGTAAATTTTGCAATACTTCGTATAACTTAGTTTTATATTTCTTTTGGACATTACGTTACTTTAAAAAAATATCCAATACCCTTTTTAAATTAATAGTAAATAGATATAAAATTGACAAGTATTAATATAGTAGTTATAAGTTACCGAATTTTGATAGATTTTGCACCGATGGGTTAAGTTTGTTAAAAAGTGAATAACTCACATTTAGTCTCAATTCATATCACACTGAAACACAATTAAATTTAGGAAAATTCTCTATAATGTCCCTGTAGTTTGGCCAAAAAGTCATAATAACCCTATATTATTTCGAAAAAGTCAAAATGCCCCTAAGGTGGTTTTTTCGACTTAAAATGCCCTTAATGAAAATGTCCGTTAGTTTTTATGGTTTTCTGTTAGACTGGTTGTTTGATTGCTAATTATTAACTAATTAACTAATATCATATACATTAACCATAATATTTTCTTTTTCTTTTCATTTATTTACTTCCCTCTCCCCTTGCCCACCCCTAACACCACCC
>CAAKMY010043494.1:0-13137 GCA_901111285.1 Corrigiola litoralis | reverse complement strand
ATGTCCCTTAATCATTTATTAATACAACAAACATTTGAACCAAAATCAACCAATTATACGAAGAAGAAAAAATATTAAAAGGAAAGTTATATTGATATAGAGCACGCCTTTAAAAGTCATTATCATATAGCTTAGATTATTAATATTTAAAAAATAAAAATATAGTAAAAATTTATTATAAAATAAATAAAGTACATTATTAACATATAAGAGTAGAATATTTTGGGAGAAAAAGAAAGATGGTAGGAAAGATGTCAAAATGCATTTGTAATCGCTTACATGAAAATTATTAATTTGAAGTTGCTCCTGCACTTAAACAAATAAATAAAAATTGAAGATTATGTTAGTAACTTCAAAAATCAAACCAAAAAATAGTATGTAGCAAATCTCACTAAATTTAATAAAGTTAGTTATTACATACAATAGATGTTAAATTAAGATCAATATTAACTTAAATGATTCAAATGAATGGAACAAACAATGATTTGATTTTTGATTAATAAAGCGAAAACTGCAGATAAAATAATAGATATAATATCAAAGTCATGGAATAAATTAGCAACTCATATCAGTTCATAATAAGCGATGATTTGATGTTAAAGTTTGAAATAAGGATACCTCGAAATCCGTGATCAAGTTTTGAAAGATATGCAAATCATATTTGATTACTCTTTTATAGACATTTTGCAAAAGAAAAAGGGGAAAACCAATAGTCACATAGTAGAGGTTTCATTGAATTCTTCAATAGATAATTAATTTATTTTAATTAGTTAGTATAAATTATGATGGAATCATAATTGTTATAGAAGTTGGAATGTCGGTAATGAATATGACGACCTTTGGCTTACTATCATGCATCAGTTTCAATAGGAATATTTGTGTTTTCATTTTTAATTTATGACCCCATTAAATAGGCGCCACGTGTTCTCAACATAGAAAATCTTAAGTGTATAAGATAATAGTATAGATTTGACTAAGAGTAGGAAATGAAAAACTCGATAAGGTGCTGCGAGTGAGGAGAGCTGCCTACATGGTATATTTATAGGATTTTGTCTTATAGAGAACTAATATTGACACTCGGCGTTGTCCAGGCTGCGTAAAACATGAAAGTTAGATAATTTAGAAAGCTTTACAAGATAAGATTAGATTATAAATTAAGAAAAGTTTAGAAAATTAGATAGTATATAGTAGCTAATATAATATAAAGAAAGCTATTGTTTATTGCAAAAGAGTATAGTTGACAAAGCTAACCCGACCTAACATACTGACTCCAACTGCCCGAAACTCGACCTTGTACAACTCAACATAATCACCACCCAAAATGAACCGACCTAATCTGATGCTTAACCTAAACCAGATATTACTCGAAACTAACCCAAACCCGACCTAAATTGACTCAAAATCATTTTAACCCAGTACATAACTCTACTTAACCCGATTTATATAGATCTCTAACTACCCGATTTATATAGATCTCTAACTTAAAACTGATTTAAGCATAGATAATTCTCACCGAAGATTATTTATATAAGTTATATTATTTCAGTAAATCTGATATATAATGTAGGATAAAACAATCTAAATTTGATATAACAATAGAGATTGACTCCACCTGAAATTCATTAGACAAAAAAGTGACCTGATGTGAAACCTATCGAAATCGGCTCGAAATAATAGATGACCCAATATGAATCAAACACGCGCGATATGCGGCGAACCAAATTAGAATCGATCAAAAATAGTCATGAGTGGACCCAAACCCGACATAGCTAACCTGACCCTTCTAGTTTAAATAAACCCATTGGCCATCCTATTTATAAATTGTTGATATCACCTTTCTACTCAATCGTCATCAAGGAAAGTATTATCTGATTGATAATCCAGTTTATGACAATTATATTGTGTTTGACTCCTTGTACATCAATCCATGATCATTAATCCACGTTGATGGGCACTCTTTAACTTGAGCTACAATACCATCATAAAACATTATAGTAGATTTATTGACTTTTATTATCATTCTAGCTTACCGTTGTCAAAATTAATATTTTTGAATCTAATATCTTTGACTCATCTAAGAAGTCAAATATTATAGGTTGAGAGGATGCTTAGAGAAAAAAATTGTAATTTAGAAGAAAAAGGACTTAAACAAACAATAAAAGAAAAAATCAGACGCAAATCAGTATCCTAATGAGCCCGACCCGATATTCAACCTAATTATGATGCAACACGAAAGTTCAAGATCGTAACTAAAAATCCCCATCCTACATGACAATAAGCTTTTCATCTGATTTTCTCTTTTTTTTCTCTCTTAATTATCATATTCTAGTCTTTGAATTTTTGACTTTGTATTTCTGTAGGACTCTAACTACCACCAGAAAAGATCCGACTTAACCCGATGCTCAACCAAACCTAAGATACCACGAAGCTTTTAAAACCGAATTTGACCCCAACCCGGCCTAAGTGGACCCGAAATCGACTTTACCTGATACATAACTTTACTCAACCCGATGTGACATAGATGTCAAACTTCAAAATTCATTTAACCATAATTATTTCTCATTGTAGATTAATTAATTTTTTCTTATATAACTTATACTATTTCATTAAATATTATATATAATGTTAGATAAAATTATCTTATTTTAATATAATAGTAGAGATTAACTCAACCCAAAATCGATTTGACTAAAAAGTTGCAATTGTTCTAAACCGAACCCCGATACAACTTAATAGTACAAAACGCTATATCGACTCAAGTTGTAATCAAATTTATTGTAACTTAGAGCATGACCCGATTAGACAAACCCATATAGAGCTTGAACTCAAAATTAATTTAACCATAAAAATTCTCATCGAAAACAATCAAAGTGTCTAATTTACTACATATCAATTATATTAGAGATTATTGTAGAGATTGACTCAACCAAAAAATAATTGAAAAGTGAAACGACCCAAAATCGACCAAAACATAAATGACACAAAAGCGACCAAAATATTACTAAACCTGACCCAATTAAATAAATAACTCAATTGACCCGACTCGGCTTGAAAGCCTATCATGATTAGATAAACCCGAGTTTAGAATGACCCAAATAAAATTTAACCTACAACCGAGCCGAATGTTACTCCCTATTGTAAATCCTCTCTTCATAATATTGTTATACAATAAGTATACTATAAAATTTGTAGTACTATCAAACAATGTCAAAGTCAATTAGTTTAAATTTTTCTTTGTGTGTGCTCTTTGTCTTTGTTTTATTTCTAACTCTATTTGTCCCTCTTAATCTTTCTTTTAATTTTGAATTATCATATCTAAAAATATATCTACACTACACTATAATAAAATACTAAAATCAGAAGTGCAAAAAAAGCCTGAAACAATAAGTTCGGATTATATCAAAAATGGAACGATTAGTTATATGAATTAGACGTTCCAAACCAGACTATAGTTAAACTGGAAACACAATTTAAGTTGCAAGACCTAGTAGACATTAGCAATCATAATGATATAACCGACCCATCATTATTTCAATTGTATCATTAGTATTACTGTAGACATTAGGGGTCATAGCAAAAGAAAAGTATTTCTATTCTATGAGAATATGATGAAAGAAAGAGTAGATGACCAACCTAGTAGACTTGATCCCTATTCGGCTATTGTTGTACGACTATACTGTTATTCCTATTCGGCTATTAGTATATAGAGATTTGTAGTACCAGACAAATAGGATATAACTCTTATATTGTTTTCTCACAAACTCTTTTTCAATTAGAAGTGCCTTTAAACTAAAACTCCTTGAACAACTCTGTTCAAAGAAGAACACTGATTACTATTAACTTTGTTAAATAACAATTGCACTGGGTGTAGAACTCTAATTATTAGGTGACCAATAAGGACTCTACTAATGTGACCAATAAAGACTCGACAAATGTCACAGTTTTAAACCAACTCTTTAGTGGTTTTCACTTTATATATTAGTATATATATAGATAGATAGATGTGTTTGTAAACGTGTTGAGGGAGTCTACATTTCTCAATAGAGTTTCATCGTGATTCAGATTCCATAAAAGGAGGTGTACCTTTTATACTACTTAATATGATTTGTGATTGTTTTGATTTTCCCAAATGACAAGATATTAGGATACTAGTTAGACTAGATTATCTTTTATAAAACTCTAACCAACCGAATTTGTGAGGACTTGAGGGGTTTATATACTCTATCTGTGGAGTGTGTGTGGGCGTTAAAATAAATTTAAGTTGGTTGTGTCACAGTAATCTCAAAGATGAGGTTATAGGTTCAAGTCTTTGCTTTTACAATTTTTTAATGGATTATTGTTATTGATTACTGATAATGATAGATATGGTCATATGGCGAGGGAGAGTGCATTGATCTGGTGTGAGTCATTAATGTGATGGCACTATGTAAGCTATTGATTGTACGAAAATAAAATATGTAAGTTATTGAATCTAATCTAAAGGCCTATATTACGCCCTCTCATTTTAAAACACCCCTCTCAATTGACACCTTCCCATGATGTTTACCCTTATTTATTTATTTTATTCATATCCCCTTATGTGTTGTGATTTTCCACCGTCATCCTAAAAAAATAATCATATGAGCCTAAACACTCTACAATCAACAAGTGAAAACGAGTAGAGTTTGACATTTATCTTTTACTTTTAAATATGCAATACTATTTCAGTCGTGAATACTTTTGCCACACTCGAGTTTTTTCCAGCGTAAATAAGAATTGTAATTGATTTGTTCGAGTATTTTGTTTGTGCATCACAATAATAGTAATTACATGATAATACTAAATTTTAGGATCCAAAAGTTGATTTTTTTTGACCAATATTTTAAAATTTACATGTAAATATATAAATAAACTACGTAGCACATAAGAACAAACTTGTAAATTAACACTAAGATAATATTAATACAACACAAAGTTGTTAAGGATCGATTATAAGGCCGTGTAAAATTGCATCGATAAACTTACAATGTTTGTAAAACGGAAAAATCTAGCATAACTTTATATCTTTCAAAGAGCATGTAAGCTCATGCATAGACCTGAGCCTCTTTGGTTGGCGGGTGCGGCCATAATGTAGCCATTCTTAGTACGTCGAAACATTTGCACCACTCGGCTCGACCATATAACCTCGCAAATGATCAACTTTAAAGTAGATGTATTACATTGGTTAATGCCTTCTGTACCTTGAAAATGAAGACAACAAACTGACTCTGGGAATGCAATAAAGGGAAAAAAAGTAGTAGAATATACAGTAAATATCTTGACTAGCTCAAATAACTTGAAAATTAAAACCTATGGAATACTTTGTGCAAGTTGCGTATTCGGTGTCATCTGTCAACGTCCTGATTTCCCTATGTGTATAAAAATGGAAGACGAATTCTAGCAGGAGTACAACAATATGGGCTAAGAAAATGGGTACCATAGTTAGCAATAAAAAGTACAAGACTCCCAAAGAAAACTGGGAAGACGACTCAATTCCGGAGCATAGCCATGTTCTTCTCCTTTCTCGCATTGTCGACAAGATAAGGGGACATTGCAAAAGGTATCCTATGTCACTTCAAAATCCGAGACGTTGCAAGCTTAGCTTTATGGTAGTCAAGTACAACTACTCTATCATTTGTCAAATCAAACCTCACATACTTCTCATGCAATCCTCTACAAGTTCGCACAAAATGCTTTAGATTATCAATCTCCACTCCATTAACTTTTCTCACCTGCTTAACGTACAATTGTTGTCAGATTCTGGAACAAATGAAAATAGAACGATATTTGTGCAATCGATAACAAGCAACAACGCAGTTAAACAAGTTTGGTCTACACTACCAAGGTCATGTATAAAACTAGATTAAGAATATGGAACTCTCACTTGAAGAAGTTATTGGCTCATCTCTTTGTTGATCTTGTGACTCCAATAGAAGTCCAACTTACAAGCTTATTTTATCAGATTCACATGTTATTTCTTTTTCATGTGTTATACAAATAAAGGTTTGCATGGTCTAACTACTTCCTGTGAGGTAGGAGGTTTTAGCAATATTTTATCGATAACCACAAGCGTTCTGCATATTAATTCATGATCTAGAGCATTCATGTTCTAAAACAACCCGTATTTGGTTTTGAGCACCTGCAGGTTTGTTAGAGCCCGTAACTAAACTGATAATTAAACTGCCAAATGTCAGCAACACATGCCTCCAAGTCCATGTCGGCTAACTTGACTAAAATATAAAGTGGGTCGTTTGACTACAAATACTAGCAGACTTATGTTTAAATCATCCAATGGTTGCACCTCTTATAACATTTGCTCCTCTTATGCCAATAAATCATTGACTTTTATACTTCAACTTGCTTCAAATAGGTACCCTGTAGATGAAAATACTTTTTAGAGACATATACATAAAGGAAATAAATAACGTGACATTGATTAAGCAATAAGTTATTTTGGTAAGCTAAGGGAGGAAAAAAAATATTCAATCAACACTAAGTAATAAATATTTTGTCAGCGACAATTTTGGCCAATAATATATCCTTTTCCACTATAATGTATACATAAAATCAACAATAAGATTTATATTAGCGCTGAAAAACGATTAATGTTACACCCAAAAAAGTGAATATTAAAATGCTTTTGAAAGCATCCATTCCTCTATAAACAAAATGCAACAGTTTGTTCGTTCATCATAAAACTAAGAAAAACACAACTAGGGGAGTTCATAAAGCCAAAGACTTTTAAATCCATAGATATTTAGTAAGTTATATCACTTTTAAAAAATTAATAGGCCGTTATTACGTTACTCTCACAACTATCGTGAACATTGAGTGGTCCAAAGTGGTATTACAAGGCATGTAAGAAATGCACCCACAAGATCGAAGTAGATACTACTAAGAAGCTTTGCATGTACAACATGTAATCGAAAGAATGAACCAAGGTAATAATATTCACTTAGTATTATTGTCAATGTTTTCCAGTTATACATATAAACCGATATCCAGGTTTCGAGTATCAATCTTGATCTCACTAGATGTGCAACATTTGTAATGTTTGAATCTATGGTGACTACATTTATTAATAAATGTGTCATTCAAAGAGTTGAACGCAAGCTAAGGTTAAACAGAATTTAATTTAATTCACAGCAACATATCCAAATTTTGAAAAATGAAACTTTACGACTATTGACATTTGACAAAGTTATCTTATTGATATGTTCGAAACTGCATAATGGTGCCTATGATTCTTTCATGGATGATATTGTTTTTTTTTCTTGGAATAAAAATTCCTGTTCAAGATTTAGGTATCTCAAATCTACAACATTGAGAAAACTTGGCCTATTTTCACGATTACTAGAATGCCTAATGACCAAAAACTAATAGACAAGTGGAGTGATAAATTCCTTCAACATGCAATATCATATATGGTACATATTTTATGTAGTGTGTCGGTCTTATATATTGAGTTCGACAACTAATCATAGTTAGGATACTTGGGACGCTCGTGTACATTTAAGGAATGATGTTACAAAAGGTCTATAAAGCCATAGACCGAATTAGGGTGATGATTTGAGGGAAGGAGATTCATTACTTTGTAATAGGTAGCTGGGTTGCTTTTGCTACCATTTCTCATAGTTACATCTGATCATATTTTAAGTTAATCTTGTATACCTTAACTATTTGACGAGTCAGGTTGTGACTCGCAATCTCGTATTATATGTTTATTGGGACTTTGGACTTTCTATGTGTATGAAATACTGTATGTTGTAGATTTCCAATCCGATATCACGATGATTTTGTTTTACAACGAATCTTTCAAACAAAATCACTAATTTGTAAAAAGATTGAGATAAATTCCAACAGTTTAAATTTAAATTGAATTTTCTTCCTAGTAGATTAACATAACATGTAAGAGGACAAAACACTACAAGTTTTGGAGAATTTTATCAATAAAATAATCCTAATTTGGTAGTTAATTAGGGAGGCCAAATCTGGAGGTCACATCAAGTTATCTTTGTGTTTATATGGATATCACTTCCAAAATATTATATGTCAAATTAATAGATACACACTATACGTATGTCATAGTTATTATTTTCTAAAATCAAATCAATATCATTAGTTAGCTAGTTTCCTTATTTAATTTATGGGGCCCATGATAATTTTATTATTATATTTGAAAGTATTTGAGTACTTATCATAAGAAAATACAAGTTAAAACAAACATGATTTTCTTGCTAAAGCAAATAATAAGCAATTTTAGATCAATTCCTCCAAGGAATCTTTTATTGTGGCATGATGCGTATATGGCATCTAACATCTACAAGCACATAGATTAGCATAACATGTAAGAGGACATTGGCCTACACAAAGCCCAGGATATTTTTTTAAACACTCAACAGTCTTTTCACACGGCCGAAGGGTAATAATAGCCTTGTGGGAATATTCTTCTATACCAACATTGGAGACCAATGATCTAGACTCCGCAACCATTGTGAAATATGGTAGACCTGCAAAAGAATCACATGAGATTGTCTTATGATTTGCTTCTTTCATTTTCAAAGAACTATAATTTTTTTCTCGTTATCAAACTTAAGACATGAATTGTGAAAACACAAAAAATTTAACATCACACTAATATATGAATTTAAAGGATATAATTCTACAAGTATGTAATGGTCAACATTGGACGTGAAAAAGTAAAATCCACAATAATATGATAACCAAAAAATCTTACTTTTAAAATTCCAGTACAATTCTTTTGATTTACCAATGAAGAATATTTATCTATGATACCATATATTTTCTCTGTATATGTGACAAATAGGTTATTAAATTACTTGTAAACATATCAAAAGCAAAACAACTACAATTGTAATGGTTTCTTTAAATATTAATAAATCAAAAATAATTTGTTTTGTGAGATTAGCCATAATATTGCAAATTGTTGAAAATATGGAGGAATATATTTTTAAAAAAATACAACCAACAAGAACTAGAAAGCATAAGAAGTTGGACATGAGATAGCTAACTTGATACTGCTATAAGAACGAGTAGAAATACAAACTTCAAATGACTAGAACTCTCCATGATATTAAGTTTTTGGTTACTTGTAGGTGATAAACTTTATGTAGCTTGTATTTGTCATGGACCCTATATATACTACATAGCTCATGATAATAGCTTTTTTAGTATGGGGTAACATAGTTATAATAACATATATTGTTCATTTATAAATATATTATCAATTGATTATATGCCACATTTGAGCATGACAGTAATCTTATTGCTTTTATTTCTTTGCAAATAAAAACATGATATTATAAACTATAATCTCATATACCAAAACAATATAGCCTAAAATGGTAATAAATTACTTTATTTTAAGTATAATATTACCAAAATGTTATTTTTCTATCATGCTTTGTTTGATCATTAAACATTTACCCCTAGTATGATGAATCATGCTTTGTAATCACCATGTAATAAGATACTAGTTTTTGGATATGCATATCTTGGAATTTGGTAGTTGACTTATGTATGTCTTGATGCATGAACGAGCAACCAGCTTGCCACGTACCTTATTTATGTTGCGTTATTTCAATATGTGTGATTGCTTGGTTAATATCATAGTTAGAATACGTCTAAGGACTAACTATCAAATACTCATTACAGAGAACCAACCAACACCGCTAACATGAACTAGAGGCTCAAAACGCAGCTTTAGTTCAAACCTTCATCAATATGGTAAGCCGGAACAACATCAACCACCAGCCTGATAATCAAGCACTTGTCCCTGCACCGTATTGCGTTTTATTCAGTTAGATATTACAATGCTAGACCCAGATTTATACCTAGTCATAACTTATCATTATCCTAAATTGTCGTAGTTACAATAATTGTAAGGAAGCATAGTGGGTGTTCCAGCCAACAAATCTGAAGATTTAAACTGTAACGATTTGGGGTTTTTGTGGGGCATTACAAAGTTTATAAGCTAAAACAACGGCAAAGGATTAGAAGGGTTTAGTGGAAGGGATTTCCAAAGCATTTCAAGATTACACACCAGACACTTTGAGCAAAATATTTCTAAGTCTTCAAGCAATTATGGTTGAGATTATGAAGAGAAGAGGACACAATGACTTCCCACTATCACACATGAAAAAAGTGCAACTGCAAAGACAAGGTATACTCCCAACAGATTTGATAGTAGATGATGTTCTAGTAAGAGAGTGAATCAAGTATTTAGTTGATCACAATCAAGCATCTGGTTTAGAAGCCCTAAAGACTAACCTAGGTTTCAATCATGCATATGTTATGGACATCTCAATGACAGACGTGGGGCTGGAAAATATCACATCATAAGCTCAAGACATGTACGTAACTTGTTTGAGGTTAATTTAGAAGACCAACAACAACTTTTTGCTACTAGTATGTGTAAGTACAACAACTTTGGTCAGTTTAGAACACATGAAAACTCCTTTTTGATGAAAACATGTGTGACTAGAGTAGTACTTGACTAGTTTTTATTTTTAAAGCACATGTAAACTCGTTTTTGCTTTGAACATGTGATCAAACAATTTGTATTTGTAAATGCAATGTAATGAAATGATTTCATGAAATGTATGTACGTTTATCAAATTTTGTCAAACACTTAGATCATGTTTGAAACCAATTCATCATTGAGTTTGGGGGTTATAATGCCTCCAACAAAGCCCAAACTGGTGGCTACAATAATACGTGCCTCATCAGTCTTGGATTTGGGTGGCAATTATAAACCCACAGGGACATACTATCTCAATCAGAAACCATGCATCCATTACGTCATTCATACGGCCTCAATCAACAACATCATCAATCAAGCAAAAGAAAATAAATAAAAAAAATGTACTCAATACCATGTTTGGGTATCCACACCACCCTTACGACTCAAAATTTCAATCCTTTAGACTCAAACTTTGACTAAATTTGACATCAACTGAACACAAATTCACATCATACCACCAAAACACAAAATCATACCAAAATCCAAACCACAATACCACCACGAACCATCATTGATCATCACCAATACAGCAAAAAAAAAAATTTGAAAAGTGACAGCCAGAATCATACCACCAAAACACAAAATCAAACCAACACCCAAACCATAGTACCACCACAAACCATCACTAATCATCACCAATCCAGCAAATTTTTTTTATCTAATCTAATTCCAACAAAGGGATTTTCTTTGATCTAATCTCACTATAAATAAATCAATCACAAGCCCAACTTTTATTCCCACATGCAAAGATAGCTCAAATCAACATATTTTATGGTAGAAGCAGATCTCCAAAATTAGAGTACTTTCATAATTCTGTAGATTCACAACCAACGACAACAATCAACTCATACTCCAAGAAGCATTATCCCATTTCCTATTACAGCCCATTGCTGACTCCCATGTAAAGTCTAGATTCCAAACATATATAGCATAAATACTTCAGATCCAAGAACCCAGAAAATGTCCACTCAGTGGTGGTGTTTGATTTTGATTCTAATTTTTGTAGAAAAGTAAATCAAAGAACACATGTCTCCTAAAAAAAAGTGAGAGGAAGAATTATACCACCAAAACACAAAATCATACCAACATCCAAACAACAATACCACCACAAACCATCACTAATCATCACCAATAATCACCAATCCAGCAAAAAACATATATATAAAAAAATTGCAAACAGAGAGCAATAATCATATCAACATAACACAAAATCGTACCAGTACCCAAACCACAATATCACCATGAACCATCACCAATCCAGCAAAAAAATAATAAGATCGAAAACTAAGAGGAAGAATCAATACCAACACCCTAATCACAATACCACCACAAACCATCACCAATCCAGTAGTAAAAAATAAAAAGTGAGAGCAAGAATCATATATTATTGCCTCGCTTTTAAGGAATCCTGCACTTCTCTATAGGCAACATGCACAGTAACTCAAATGCTTGCATGTTTTGAGGGATATCCCAATCAATTGCAACCGGAGGAAGTAGCATCCGAAGGAGAAGTAGGCGGCATCTGAGGTGCAGTACGCGACATTTGAGGCGAAGGAGGCGACATATGAGGTCGAGGAGGCGGCATATCTGATGGAGGCATGTACACTACAGATGTCATAAAAAATGGTTGTGGAGTCAAGCTAGCCCATGCTCGTGGGTCTTCGTCACCATCATCGCTGTCAGAGAACTCATCTAAATCATCATTGAACTCGGATTCAGGGACTTGTGTACACATATCCCACGTATCAAGAGTCTCAATAACTATGGTTGGCAGTTGTGATTCAGACCATGGTTCTTGTGACTCAAACTCAAATAAGTAACCATGGGACTCAGACTTGTTGTCCTTCGTACGTAGATTCTATGTTCTGGAGGTCCCAGACTTGTTGCCCTTCATAGCTTCTTTGTTGTAGAGATAGGAGAATGGTGAGAGAGGAGAAGAGTGGGAGAGAATAAGACTTACAGAAGAGAAATATAGTGACGCCAATAGCTTTTTTTAGGGTAACAAGAGTATGGTTGTTCACCGTTCCAGAACCGGACCGGACCGGACCGGAAACCGATAAATATAAAAACAGCCCACCCGAAGACCGAACCGATTAAGTCAGGACCGGACTCCACTTTTTTTTGCATTAAATAAACTAATAGCGTGTTGAGTGCTGACTACGCGTCTAGCACGAATCAAACATGCAAGTAAGTCGAAGTTGTGCATTCCAATTCCATCATATGCCTATTAGATAAACTTCATACAAAGAACACGCCAACTTTCCATTAAACAAGCCAAATAAAAAGTAAATGAGCAGCAGCACAGTTTTCCAAACTAACCAAGTTGAACAATTTCACCCAAAAACCCATAAAATATCCAGTCTTTGAGGTGAAACTCCAAAGCTGACCTCAAATTTCTTATAAATGATGAAAAATATTACAAACAAAGAAATATGCAAACTTTACACGAGCACCAAGTCGGTTCCTTTACAATCTGTGTCATATCTTACAAGGAGGTTACGGATCTGATGGCTTTTGCCGAAGATTAGGCAGTCATCATTATTGGTGATAAAGGGATCAAAATATATATATATATA
>CAAKMY010043493.1:0-31533 GCA_901111285.1 Corrigiola litoralis | reverse complement strand
CTCCAATGTACCAAAAAAAAAAAATATATGTGCTTATTTCAGACATAGTTATTTTGAGACACACAAACGCCAAGTCCAGACACATTTTTTGTTATTTTTAGAAAAATAATTACTTATTGTAGATAATTGTCGCACCTAATTTTTGTATGCGGCAGCCGAACACAAATTTTTCTCTATAGAAAATAAGTTAAAACCGAGCCTACAATATGTATAAACTTTGAATCTGAGGTTGTATTGACTATTGAGAAATCATTCTTAAGTTTTTCAATTTTTTTCTTTTTTCCGGATTAACGAGTGCTGTATTCTGGTTTCTGTAGCACTGTACGTAAAAATGCTCATTCAGTCACTCCCGTAGTCCCGTGGGACGTGTCAATTTGGCACGTTGCAGTAAACTAGTACCTTGTCGTGAAACCCACGCATCAAATTTGGTCAATTTCCAGACTAAAAGGCTAAACGCCTAAACTTTTTTGTTCAGATTACCAGTCTCCGTCTCTCGTTTCAGTCTATTTTCTCAAACCTATATGTGACTCAGTGACTGTGTCCTCGTCTATGGCTCTATTTCAAATGTCCAGTGGTACATTGATAATATTTTTATTTTTGTCCATATTTAGGACCGCCCAGTCATTCCATGATTAAATATAAATCACCTTGCCGAAAAAATGGAAATTAGGCAGTACTACTATCAATTACTTAAAAAAAAATTACTTATGTGGAATATATATATTAGCATGTCGTTTTCTATCTACTTGATTGATCATTCAATTTTATAAGGTTCTCGTAAATCCCACGGACCAATTTTCCAAATGATTTTTGTATATAGACAGGAACATTTGACTAGATATCAATTTTGTACTACAAGCCGTAATCTATTGTCCTAAATATAGAAATGTGATAATCGATTGTATTGAGTTTGTATAATGTACATGCTATATATAATAGTTTAGCTAACTAACTAAGTTAACCCTAAGCTGACTAATATATGACTAGCTAGCTAACATACATGAGCTAATCTAGGTACAATCTAGGATATAGTTATAAGTTCTTATACAGATTTGGATAGCTCATGAGACTCGGTCATGAGCTTGATCTTGTTCTTGAATAAGTCTTGTATTATCTTCAATATGCTCCCTTAAGATGGACGATCTTGTAGTTAGTCCAATCTTGGACATTAGATCATGCATGCGCGGTCGTGAAAGTAGCTTTGTTAGGGCATCCGCTAGTTAATCTGAGCCAGAGATGTGAGCAACGTGAAGTACCTCGTTTTGAACATGCTCACAAACAAAACGATAGTCAAGAGCCAAGTGCTTCATTTTAGAATGAAATTTCGGATTGGCTGCGACATATGTGGCTCCCATATTATCACAATAAATGGAAGGATCAATTACAGATGAGTGTGCAATTCATGAAGTAAATTATGCAGCCATAAGATTTCAGCAGTAGTAGCTGCAATGCCGCGGTATTCAGCTTCAACGGATGACCTTGCTAGTGTCTTTTGTTTCTTTGAGCTCCATGAGATTGGATTCTTGCCAAGATAGACTATGTAACCATTAGTTGACACGTAGTCATCCTTGTCACCTACCCAATCCGCATCTGTAAAGGCATGGCAGGTTAATGGGGAGTCCCTGCGCAATAGCAAACCAAGATATTTAGTGCCTGCAAGATAACGAAGAAGTCGTTTTAGAGATGTCCAATGAACATCTGTTGGCTTGCGCATAAATTGCGATAGCTAATTCACTTTGAAGGCTACATCAGGCCTCTTTAACGAGAGGTATTGCAAACTCCCAACGAGTGCTCGATAGTCACTTTGATTGGTCAATGGTGTGCCTGTATGGAGAGAGAAAGAGATTAGAGGAAGGAATCATAGGCGTGGGAGAGGAATTAGCATCTGCCATATCATCTTTGAGAAGAAGGTATATCATATATTTGTGTTGGTTAAGGAACAAACCAAGAGGATAAGGTTGAACCTCTACACGTAAGAAGTAAGATAGCACCCCTAGGTCTTGGAGAGAAAACCTAGATGATACCGTGGTAATGAGAGAGTTTAGTTGAGTTGAGTCAAAACCTGTGATGATAATATCATCCACATAAACTAACACTAGAATAGATAGAATTTTGGTTAGAGAGAATGAAGAGTGAAGAATCTAAGATAGAGTTGTGAAACCCTAATGTAAGGAGATAAGAGCGAAGTTCATTGTACCATGTCCTAGGGGCCTGTTTAAGACCATATATATAGAGCTTGTCTGAGTTTACACACATGGTTGGGTAGGATGGATTAATAAATCCAGGAGGTTTGACCATATAGACATCCTCATGAAGTGACCCTTGCAAAAAGGCATTATTAATATCAATTTGCCGAAGCTGCCAAATGCGAGCCACACCTATGGATAGGATTGTTCTGACTGTAGCCGGTTTGACCATTGGGCTAAACGTTTCATGATAATCAATCCCTGGCCTTTGGTGATAACCCTTACCTACAAGACAAGCCTTATAGCGCACCACCGAGCCATCAGGATTAAACTTAGTTTGATATATCCATTTGCATCCCACAAGATTAGAAGAGGTTGAGGAAGGAACAAGATTCCAAGTATGATTTCGATGTAGGGCATCATACTCATATTGCATAGCTTTTCGCCATTGTGGAGATTTTAGGGCTTGTGTAATATTGTGAGGTTCGGGAGAGGTGGTCTGTTTAGTGACTAGTAAATTTAGTTTGACACGAGGCTTGTGAATTTCATGTTGAGATCGAGTGATTGGTTTTGGAGGAGGGGGAAGAGGAGGGGGGAAGGAAGGGGAGGAGGAGGAGTAGGTATAGGAGGAGATGACTAGGGAGACTCATTTGTAGTAGGAGTTACGATAGGAATAGGAGTTGCGGAAGTTGGTGAGATATGAGAGTTTGGAGAGGATGGAACTATAGAAGGAGCAACTGGACCAAGAATATAGATAGGAGGGTTAATGTACGTTGCACCATGGCTGAAGATCGAGTGAATACGAAGGAAAGAGTGTAGATGAGGTAAGCAAGAAGGATCAGTGGTGTACTGATAGCATATAGAAATGTAATAATCGATTGTATTGAGTTTGTATGATGTACATGCTATATATAACAGTTTAGCTAACTAACTAAGCTAACCCTAAGCTGACTAATATGACTAGCTAACATACATGAGCTAATATAGGTACAATCTAGGATAGAGTTATAAGTTGTTATACTGATTTGGATAGCTCATGAGACTAAATTCCTAATCTCGGTAAATCGATAACTAATTTAGGTCGTCTTCTTTTTAGTTGAAACTATTGTTGCGGCCTGTGGGGATGAGGTCATTAGGATTTGAATCCGGAACAACCTCCGAGCAGGTAGAGCTCCCAACCATTGGGCAAACGTTTAACTTCTCAATGAAAATAAGTGAAAGAAAGTGAAAAGACAATGAAAATAAATTAAAGTAGTAATATTAAATGTTGAGACTGTTGAAAGACACTAAAACTGCTATAAAATGAAAGGATCTAAAACTATATAAAGAAACTTAAATATGCTGAAAGTTGGTGAACCTGAAAGAAACTAAAAGGAGCTGAAATCAATTTGAAGAGAACATGGACGTAGTTTTAGCTTGATCTTTGTCTTAGTATAATTTAAAATTTGAACCGAAGTTCTTCTCCATTAATATAAACCTTACATTAATATAAATTTGTATTATTTCTATTAAAAAATATTCTTTATTTTAATCCATGTTGAAAGACGATACACATAATTTTACATGTCAATTCCCTTGGATTTATTAACGACTCCACTATCTGATTATGCATGATATTTAGTGCATTTATGTTCACACGTGAGACATATTCGATCATTATATTATTTGTTTTATATTCTTTTTTATTTTTCCATTGAATGAGATAGCCTACTGTGGGCTTTGTGAGTGACTTGACACAATGACACTCCATATGCAGACTCCTGTCATTACAACTCATTTTGATAGTCATATACTAGTTTTTAGCCCGTGACATTCACGGAGTTGTTTCATAATATTTCTTTTCGGAAAATTCACGTGTGTGGTTTGACATTTTGCACGTGGTACCCACGAAATTAAGGTTACACACATGGTACCCCTGAGGTTAGTTTTTTTACCGCACGTGGTACCCCTCTACTAACAGACAATAACTTTTCGCCGGTAATTGTTGACGTGGCACGTCATTAATTGAAAAGAATTTAACCGTTTTCGCACATGGTAACCCTAAGGTTTGCATGTTCTGCACATGGTACCCCCTATGCTTTGCACGTTCCGCATGTCATACTTAAATTTGAAATAACGGCTAGTTTTTTCCTTAACATTGCATATTTCAACAACCACTTTGTCTATTATCTTATAAACACAACACAAACACTCAACAAAATATGAATTCTCTACGATCTCAATGAAGTTAAATAAAATTAGAAAAAGTTATGTAATGTCTAAAATTATGAAATAAAATGACCGGATTCTGCAACTTTGGAGCATTACATTCAAGTTCATGCAAAAAAAAAAAAAAAACTTACATTCAAAGTTTCTCTGCAAATACACACTACATCAGAATCCACTACAGATTACTTTCCAAAATAGCAGCATTTACAAGCCATTTACAAGCAATATGTCTTAAAAAGCCTATAACCATGCCCATCTAAAGCCAAATGTTCAAAAAAAAATCTTTAATAGGCTGATCAAAGGCCAGATTATCCAAAACATACCATTTATAGACTTATTCAAGGCCAAATTGTTCAAAAAAAAAAAAAACCCATTTATTGTCGTATCAAATGCTACATTTTCAAAAAAGGGGTTGCGCTAAAACATACCTGAAATGATGCAAACCTCAGGGGTACCATGTGGAGAACATACAAAACTCAGGGGTACCATGTGCAGAATATACAAACCTCAGGGGTTCCAAACGGTTAATTTTTTTTTCAAATGACGTGTCACGTTAGCAACTAACGACGGAAATTTAACCTTTGTCAGGAAAGAGGTACCACGTGCGGTAAAAAATAACCTCAAGGGTACCATGTGCGAAAACTTAATTACGTGGATACCAAGTACAAAAATGTCAAACCACAAGGGTACCACGTGAATTTTATGTATTTTTAAGTGAACATTTTTTAGGTACTTTAAAATTATATTTTTTTCCACGATTTTCTTTTTGATATTATTTTGTTTTTTATAATTTTTTTTGAAGGAGAATACATATAATCTTATTCCATTAAATTATCGCAATTATTAAAGGTGAACTAATTAATTAATAGGACGTTCAATATTTCAATTAAAAAGGATGTAAGAAATTAATGGCGAAACTAATTAAGATAATTATTATATAATGACATGGCAAAATTTTATAAAAAATGACATGGAGTAATGGTTATGGTTGAACATCTTCTAACAATATTGTATCGATTATTATAGATTATTATTTAGGTAGTCCAAATCAGTTGCTCGAAAGCTTTCAAACTTTATCGAATTTAGTTACTTGAATATGAACAACTTTCGACTTTTTCATCCGATAAAATGACGAATCTTGTCGTTATAAGTAAACTAACGTCTTTTAAGTGTAAATTTCACCAATATTTAAGATTTAACAACTGAATTTGGAGTATAATGTAATATATATAACGACCCAAAAAGCCTAATAAAAAGTGTGATGAACGAATTCTATGTTTATAATAATTATAATTTAGGCGATTTGAGTTGGTTTTTTTTTTTTTTTTGTTATGAATATTGTTAGTATTTCTACTAGTACTATGACTACTATATTTATAAATACTTCATCGGTACAATTCCTATTATTTTACTAGTTTAGTTCATTTCCATTCACTAGTTTAGCCTACATTGCTACATTAATTTAGTTCACGTTACTAATTTAATTTAGCTCAGCTTAATTCACTAGTCTAGTTAAATTCGCTTTGGATTACAAGCTTAGTTTAGTTTAGCTCACTTATTTTTTTTGAGTCTACTAGTTTAGCTTAGTTAAGTTGATTTATGTTCATTTCAAGTCATTTAACATCGCTTTAGTTCAGTTCACTTATTTAGTTTAGTTCAATTAAATAATTTAGCTTAGTTCAATTTAGTAGTTGAATATTGTTTATCTCACTAGTTTAGTTCATTACAATTCACTAGTTCAATTTAGTTAACTTCAAGAGTTTAATTTAGTTATGTTAAGTTGATTTGTGTTCACTTTAGGTCATTTAAGTTCAGCTCATAGTTTAGATCATTAGTTTGATTCAGTTCAGTTCACTAGTTTAATTCAATTCAATTCACTAGATTACTTTGGTTTGGTTAAACTAGTTTAGTTTAGTTCACTTGTCTAGTTAATTAGCTTTGCTCACTTAGATTTCAGTTTAGTTCAATTAACTTGTATTTCAGACGGTGGGAAGGTGGTTGTGGTTTAGGGGGTAAGGTGGGGCTGAGGTGGCACTAGACACTGAGGGGGTGGGGTTAGGGTGGAGGCGGTGAAGAGTGGGAAAGGGTTACTTTAAAAATTAAAAGGTTGTTGGAATCATATTATGAATTTAACAAAGAAGTTTAAAACTATTTTTGTTCACTGGAGTAATACTTTTGTAAATATTAGAACTTTAAAAGTGATGTTTTATTTTTGTCATGGTGTATGATGATTTATTTTCCAAATGTGAATAATATTTTATTTTTTTTGGTATTGGGTGTGATAATAGAATGGGGTGTTGAAAGTTGGGATTAATCTGGGAATATGTGAAGTTGAGATTAATAATGGGTGAAGAGGTAAAGTTGAGATTATTCCTGTTAAATTTTCCTTCATTTAATTTAACAATGACATACTTATAATAAATTAATCTATTTATTAATTTTGTTTTTACTATTATCATAAAAATAGTATTAGTAATAATAACAAATTACTATTATTTCAAAAAATAACAATTAAAAAAAATATTTTTAATAATAATATACGTTATATCTCTTCAACACTATTACGTTTAATTTAGTCAAAGTTAAGTTAAATTCCATTCAGTTAAGGACAAATTAGTTCAATTTATTCGTTTCAATTCAATTCCAACATTTTCATTCAAAAATACATGATCCTAGTCTATGATCATAAATGAAACATAATTTATCTCGGTAATTATTTCGTTCAATTTAGTTGAGTTAAGTCAAATTTCATTTGTTTAAGGGCAACTTAGCTGAGTTTATTCAGTTCAGTTCAGTTCAATTCCAACATATTCATTCAAAAAAAAAAAAAAGAACAAACATGATCCTAGTCTAATATCAGAAACTAAACATAATTTCACCCAAATTTCAAGACACTACACATAGGGATACAGCGTTAAACCAAAAAGATTTAAAAAGGAAAATAAAAAGCGAAGAACTCCCTTTTATCCAATCCATGTAAGAATTCCTCGTAATCATCCACGTGATAAAATACGCCGCCCTTTTTTGCACTGTACACTTCGACATTCATTCCCACAGTTCTATTCAACTTAATAAAGTACTTGTAATTTTACACAAAAAAAAAGAAATAAATATAGTTCTCAGTTTCCCACACTTAAGCTGACTTATTAGCTGAGAGAGATTTCGTGTGATCTTGGCACTTCTCTTCTTTTCTTTACTCGCTCTGTTTTTTAACACTCTTTCTCTCACCTCTTTCTCTGCATTTTCACACTGTTTAAGGCTGCAAATATCTCGCCATTTTCAGAAAAAAGTCTACTTTTTTCAACTACACTTCATTTATTTTCACTTATGCAACTTAACCCATTTCCTCAAGCAAATATTTATGACACAAGGATAAATATTTCAACCTTTTTTACAGTACAGCACAATTTAAGCTCATTTCAATAACTAGAGTTTAAAAGGTCTGGTAGAAAAACATTTTGGTGGGGATTTCTTGACACTTTGCAACAAAAAAATGATGGGTTTTTTGGTTTGATGATCATTGAAAGGTCTATTTCTTTTGGGAGACTAAAAAGTCCTTTTTTTTTAACACACTTTTTGTATTTACATAATTTCCCACAAAAATAAAGCACACTTTGGTCACGCTTTGGTGCGCGTGCTAGGATTGATGAGAAGTAGCAGGCCCCCTCTTCTTTTTTTCTTGAAAAATTCTCCTTCTTTTTTCATAAATCTTTATATTATTGGTTCAATCAGATGATGTGAAGTTAGGCCCACAAAAGATTTCACTTTTTGCAGGTTTTGTTCCTTGATTTTGGATGCCTATTAAGACACATCTTATATTTTCCAACCTGCCCTTTTCAATTTCACCCCCTCTGCTCTCTGTTTCTACTAACTTTGCTTAGATTGTTTTTTCAGAGAATACTAGATTCTCCTCTGTTTGACATGGACTTTCATTTCATGGAATTATGAGCTTATATTATAGCTCAGCTCAGCTCAGCTCAGCTCATTATTTCTGATCAAAGTTGAGAGTTCATACTTTGTCATTGGGAAATGTGTGCCTCATTTTTTCCTTCTAGTGTAGGGGAAAATGGGGTGTTTGTTGTTCTGTTGAGCTGAGTTTTTGAGTGAGTTGAAGTAAAGTGAGAGGTAATGATGAGTGTAAGTGTAAGTGTAGAAGAGAAGGGGAAGATAATAGGAGGAGGAAGCATGGGAAGTGGGAGTGGGCCACCACCAACTTTGCTTGAAGAAATGAAGCTGTTGAAGGAAATGCAGGACCAGTCTGGTTAGTTAGTCTGCTTAACTTCTTCATTATTCTTGCACATTTTAAATGCTGTTAATTAATGTCCATGTGATTATGTGAATGTTTAAAAGGGTGGAAAATGAGCTCGTAAGGGCTTACTATAATGAAGAGTCACTTACAAATACAATGTTGTTGTTCATGTTGGTGTTGATTGTAAATATGGACCGTTTTTTGAATAACGAGGATAACCTACACAAGCTCTAGTGGACGATGCCATTACCACGACCTCTGTAGTAAACCCCGGGCATCGCACCCGACCAGATCAGTCAAGATAGCCTCTAAGCTTGGAGTATAATGGACCTTTGTTTTTAATGAAAGATGTGATATTTTTTAAAGTTGTCTTAGTGTAAGGATTTCTATGATTTTCTTTGATTTGTTTTTAGGAGCATAATCAACTCTTGACTTTTCTTTTTGCGAATGTTTTATGTAAAATGTGCTTATGATAGGCTGAAAAGGTTCGGATTTGACATGAATTGTTGTTTTTATCGTAGCTATTGGATGTAAAAGTTAACCGCTTTATGTAGTTGTCAGATTTATGAAGCTGTATTAGAGTTGCTTGATGTAAATTTTGAGATTTTTTAGTTGGTTTGGTTTGCAGGAGCTAGAAAGCCATTGCATTCAGAGCTGTGGCATGCCTGTGCTGGACCTCTAGTTTCCTTGCCTACCGTGGGAAGTCTAGTGTATTATTTCCCGCAAGGGCATATTGAGCAGGTTTGACTCAGATGTCTTGGTTGATTTATGCTTGTCTTTCTCTTACTTTCATCCTTGTCACTTGTCATTTTGCTTTCTTCCATGTCTAGCTCCTTTTTTTTCCATATGAAGTAGATTCAGAGGCATGGGTTGTATCCAGTCATTGTATGTAAATAGAATGTATGTTATCAGCCCATCATTATTGAGCATCACCAACTTCTGGGTGATATGGACAAGGATTTATGATTTAAGTTAATAAAGTTTTTGGCTCCAACTTTCTCAAAGGTTTGGAAAAGAACAGTTTCATATTTTCCTCCTCTCCTTCTTTACACTCCCTTTTTAAGCCTTCTTTCTTCAAAAAAGCCCTTCTTGATTGTGAGGGTGGGGACTGTTTGTCAATAAGCACCTTGAGTTAGGTGACTTGCATTAACCACCTGGTTTATTCTTCTTTATCTTTTGGGATACATGACAACCTTAAAAATTCCTACTATTAGCAATGCCAATTATGGTGGAATCTTATAGTGGGGATCTATTATTGTTCATACATATGTGATATAGGCTGACAATTTTGATGTGGTTATGTTAGAAATTAGGAAGGATGAAGTTTAAAGAGAAAAAGAACTCCCAGTGATTATGTTAAAGTTATCTGATTATCATGGACCTCGATGGTTATATGCAGAAAATTACTCTAAGTTCCCAGGATTTATATTTTGTCATTCTGTCTTTTATATTTATCATACCAATTATATAGCATTGAAAGGAAAATGCTTCTTCGTTTTTCTTTATCCCTATATTTCTGGAATCCGTCATTTATATTTGGCTGGAGAACTGACTGAGGAGTTACAAAGAACATAGAGCTTCATAACTTCTGAATTGGAATAATTTAAAGACATGAATAACGATGCTCCTTACTGTAGAATTGATACTTGCCGTCACACCTTTGATTTAATGCTTGATTACAGCTAGTAACTGAAATAACGCTCATCAATTCTGTCAGATCAGGCAATTGCATTATTAGTTCTCTCTTTTCTACCAAAGTTCATGTATTCGTGATATTTGGATATGTTCTGCTTAGCGACTGAGATAATGTTAATGTTAAGTATCAAGAAAGTTTTAGCTGCTGAGTTCCAAGTGTCCTTATTTGGAATGTAAGTTATGCTTTACTCACACAAGCAAGATCCAGGTAGTTTCAATCATTTTCACTAAAAAATTGACAATAATCTGCTCTGTGCTGCTTTTCAAATTGCCATTGGTACATTATTCTTGTGGACATGTTATGTTTTAAAGATGCAGTAATGATTTCACCTGAGTTTGCACATCAGCCACATATACAAAGAAGGGATCCAAGATTTTTTTTCTTGTCTGAATACATATTTTATACAAGAAAGGAGTAATTGTTAATATCTATTTTGGATTTTGATTTGGCACAAATTCCTCAACTTGTATCTCTTGTTGCTGCAGGTAGCAATATCGACAAAGCGTCAAGTATCTCCACAGATCCCCAATTATCCCAATCTGCCGTCTCAGTTAATGTGCCAAGTTCACAATGTTACCCTTCACGTATGTCTTTCTCTTTATGGCCTATGAGAAGTTTCTTGTCATGCACTTTGAATTTTAGTCAATATTCTTATGTTGCCTTGTTTTGTATGTTAGGCGGACAAGGAAACAGATGAGATATTTGCCCAAATGAGCCTTCAACCTATACAAACTGTAAGAGCTCATATAAGATACTAGACATTTTTTCCCTTTTTCTGGACAACATTATATGACTTTGATGGTTCAAAAAAAAAAAAAAAAAAAAAAAATTTGATCACGTAGCTGAGATTCCAAGGTGAATTCCTCCTGTGGCAGAATGGAGAATACAGGTGATTCATGTTTTTGTGTAAGATCTATGGTACTGATGAGATACACCTACTGCTTTTATTTCAGGAGAAGGATGTTTTCCCTGTACCTGAGTTTGGACTGAAGGCCAGCAATCACCCGACCGAATTCTTCTGTAAAACTTTGACTGCAAGTGACACGAGTACTCATGGAGGTTTCTCTGTACCCCGCAGGGCGGCAGAAAAGCTGTTTCCTCCCCTGGTGAGGCTTTTTTACTTTGTTTATAAGATACCTTTAGTATGAAAATGTGAACAATGTTCAACGACTGAACCCAATAACTTTATTTATTTGAAATGCCAATATCAGGATTATACAATGCAACCTCCCTTCCAAGAGCTTGTTGTTAAAGACTTGCATGATAACACATGGACATTCCGACATATCTACCGTGGTTAGTGGTCTTGTCCTATGGTTTCTGTTAGACTTTTTCATCTCATCTATACCAATTACAGAAGCCACTAAGAGAAATACTATCCTAATGAATAGTTCCAAATTTACTGTACATAATTCAATCCCAGAAAGCTTCCTTCATAAGTAATACGTTTTTTCTGTTCTTCCTCATGTAGGGCAGCCAAAAAGACACCTTCTAACAACTGGCTGGAGTGTTTTTGTTGGCTCAAAGAGACTTCGAGCTGGGGATGCAGTTTTATTTATCCGGTAAGACTGCTCATATGATTTAGTTTGATTGTAATGTTTTGTTAGGTTACAGTAAGATTCAATCATTATAACCTGTTAAACCTGCTGTGTTTTTTTACTGGACTAAGCTTGTATTGACAGTTCGAAGGGAAATGTTCCTGTTCTCTGTCTCATTGTCTGTCTTCTGTTCTAAAACTTTTTATCATGAATCGGATAAATAATTGTGCGTTTGTTTAATTTGTGATGGCTAGAGATGAAAAAGGTCAACTGATGATTGGTGTGAGGCGGGCAAATCGCCAGCAAACAAATCTTCCGTCGTCTGTTCTATCTGCTGACAGCATGCACATTGGTGTTCTTGCTGCAGCTGCGCATGCTGCTGCTAACCGAACCCCATTCACAGTTTTCTACAATCCAAGGTATCTGTTATGTTCTTGAGCTTATATACTCTGCTTTTCTGATGAGGTTTGGTTATATTAAATTATGTTGCATGTTTTTTTGTACTCAGGGCTTGTCCTGCTGATTTTGTAATATCTGCAACCAAATTCCGGAAAGCAATATATGGAACACAAATTTCTGCTGGGATGAGGTTCGGGATGATGTTTGAAACGGAGGACTCTAGTAAAAGAAGGTAGGATTACAGAGATTATTGATGCTATTCACCAAACCATGAAATAAAGAGAAAAACATGATCTTGCTTACTGTTAGTAAGGAAGCTGATAAATTAAGTTTACTGTAACATTTTCATATAATCAGCATCGTTTCTCATCGTGCAGATATATGGGAACTATAGTTGGTGTAAGCGACTTGGATCCACTAAGATGGCCTGGGTCAAAGTGGCGCAATTTGCAGGTATGTCGAACCTCTTTGGTGAGGTTCGATCGTCTACAAGTCTCAAAAGTTTATTACTAAAGCAATTTATTCTTTGCTCCTAATTTTTAGTTCTCCAACATCAGGTTGAGTGGGATGAACCTGGCTGTGGTGATAAGCAGAGCAGAGTGAATGCATGGGAAATCGAGACTCCTGAAAGCCTTTTCCTGTTTCCTTCTTTGACTTCAGGCTTCAAACGGTCATTCCATCCTGGCTTCTTTGGTGAGTTGAGTACACTTTGGCTTGTGCATTTATGGATTGCTCCAACTCCAAACTTAAGCTGTTGATGTAGTAACTTTTTAACATTTTATCAGGAGGAGAGCTTGAGTGGGGAAACATGATAAAGAGGCCTTTCATTCAGCTCCCAGATACGACTATAAATCCGTCATACGCATCGCTTCCAAACGTTTTGTCGGAGCAGCTGGTTAAGGCATTGATGCGACCAGAAGCTATTAGCTATCCTGCCATGCTAACCCCATGTGCTCCTGGACCTACACTAGAAGAAACAAAGGCAAAAAATCAGGCAGCAATGATACAGAAGGCCCAGCTAGTTTCCTCACAGAACAGCTCTGTTCAAAATTTCCAGCAACGATGTATTAACCAACCTGAACTAGGAGATCTGTCCAGGCTGGAACCAGCTAGCAAAAAAACTGACCAACCTGCTGCTAATTCTGCTAAAGAACTGTCAGAACCTGATACTGATCCCAGCCAGTTAAGCCAGCTTAGTTCTGCTGGGGGCCGCAGTGAGGAGAACGTGACCAGCAAATCTTCTTATCCAATGACCCAACACAACTCTGTGCCAAAAGATAATAATCAGAAACTGATGCAACCACCTGCAGAAGTATCTGCGTTTCGGCCACAATTGACAGACGCGTCTCCATTAGATCCTTCGAGTCTGAATGGTTTATTTCCTTACCTTGATGCTCCGGATTGGCCACCGTACCCTTCTTCTTTACAGGCTTTTGGTGGTGCTCCTCATTCATCTGGTCCGTTTTCTATGCTTGGGAAACAAGATCTCTCTGTGACTATCCCAGAAGTGGTTGATCCATCCTTGCCTTCATTTGGTCAAGAATTGTGGGACCAAAACCATAATTTGAGCAGTGTTAGGTATCCAACGCAATCAGATCAGTTTGGTTCGTATTCCCAGTTGTCTGATGAGACCAATAATCAAAGTGGGATCTATAGCTGCATTGACTTAGACATGGCCAATGGTGGAAGTGCGATGGTTGATGCATCTGTCTCAAATACCGTTTTGAATAACATGTGTTCATCAAAAGAGGCTAGTTTGCAGTATTCCTCGGATTGTTTGATTGGCAATTTCAATTCAAGCCAGGATCTTCAGTCTCAAATCACCTCAGCCAGCCTAGCTGATTCTCATGCTTTCTTACAAGACTTCCCTGATAATTCCGGTGGAACATCTTCTAGCAATGTGGAGTTTGACGAGAGCAGCCTTTTGCAAAATAATTCGTGGCAGCAAGTAGTGCCCCCTATGCGAACATATACAAAGGTTTGTACTCCCCATGCATTTGAACTGCAGTGTAAGGTTTTAAGGCCTTGGATCAGATTTGTTTTGTTCAACCTACATCTGGTCTTAAACACATGCCACTGACTACTGACAGAGTAAATTAAACTGTAGATTTGGATACTATAGTTTCCTCATAGCGAACTCTACTTGTTGCTTCATCGTCCATGATAAGAGAGTTTTTTCAACTAATGACTTCAACTTACCTGCCAATGTTTCTACCAGTTAAAGCCCTAATTAATATTTCTTTTATGTGAACATGTCTCTTCGGAGTGCTTTTAATGTCAGTTGGACAAATCCACTATTAGCAACTTTTCAGAATATGATATGTCCTCCTTTCTCAGTAGTTATCTTAGAACAATCGTTTCATCTTCTTGCTCCAACACAATAGCATTTGTTTCAATTTCTCTGTGCAGGTTCAGAAGTCAGGCTCGGTTGGGCGATCCATTGATGTGACAAGTTTTAAGGACTACGATGAATTGCGCTCCGCTATTGAACGCATGTTTGGACTTGAGGGTCTTCTGAACGATCCACGAGGTTCAGAATGGAAGTTAGTTTATGTTGACTTCGAAAATGATGTTCTGCTGGTTGGGGATGATCCTTGGGAGTAAGTCTTTGTATTCTATTAACTATTGTAACCTTGCTGAATTGGTAGATCAATGTTTGCAGTGCTTTTTCTTTGATGTTTTCCTGATAAATAAAATGCAAGTTCCGGCGCAGAGGGGATCAACCAGGCTTTTCGATTTCCTGAGCGAATTTCGGACAATCTTGAGTTAAAAGAGAGCTTGTGTTTTAGTTTATCAGAGTAATCAGACTAATATTCCGACTATTGATGCAGGGAGTTTGTCAGTTGTGTTCGATGCATCAGGATCTTATCACCTGCTGAAGTTCAGCAGATGAGTGAAGAAGGAATGCAACTTCTAAACACCAATGCAATTCCAGGAATCAATAATACTGCTTAGACATGCAAGTTGCTTCAGATGAGCATTTCAACACCCAGGATTCCTGTCTGACGGCCCCCAAACTTTGTTCCACAAATGCACAAGTAGTTTCAGTCAGATTGAATTGATTCAAGACTGACATAATGATTTCTGTTTAGTGTGGAAAAATGTACATTGCGAGGATTCGCAAGACATTAGGTAAATTGATGCTAGATCTTAGAACATCTGTGCTAACCCTGTTGTGACTTCTAGGTTTCAGAGAGGGATGTAACTTAATGTAGTCCTTGTACTATGTACGTAACTTAATGTATGGGACCTATGGGTGCAACCCGTGAATCTCTTCTTGAAGAAGAAATGATCATAGAGTTCCCTGTGAACTGTGTCGCTTCTTCCAAGACTGCTGAAAACTATTCATGAAATGCTGAAAAGCTGCATGAGTTCATCAGGTTACCAGACCTGTGGCATTTGTGACATTGCTAATTTATACATCTACGCTCTCAGTTGGTACTTATATTAGATAGGAGAGAATAATTTAGTCTGCATAAATAAATCGAATTGAACACCTTTAAGCTTTCCTAGATTATCATGGTTGATAGTGTTAGCAGAAAACTTCGCCAATTGGTAACGATAATTAAACTGCATATATTTGCAACTCTACTCCATAGTTAAGACAAGGTATAAGGCATCGCATTTATCATAATACTGATGTACATCTTGGTCATCTCATGACTTCGCTCAACTACTGATGTACGTCATCCTTTACACAGTTTTGGATTCCATTATCTCAGTTATCAATAACGCATTCTACGGAGTATCACATATTTGTGCTTTTTAGACCTTTTTCAGTAAACATTGTGAGCTGTTTACTTTTGACAATATGGCCTACTGTCCCTAGCCTCCATATCTCGTCCTGAGATGTGAGGGAAGGCCGGAGGATGATGTGAACTTCAAGAACTTATAATCCAAGCTAGGTTGAATGTGCAGGGATGGCCCTTTTGTTTCCCATTACATTTTGCACATGAGAGTATTATAGCACAAATACTCCAAAATTGTCCCACATTGGTAGGCATAAAGTGTATGAGGTATGGCCACTTATGCTAGACTTGCCCCAATGCTGGAGTATATTTGGTGCTACACTGCTACACATCTACACGCGTTTATTACTACGGAGTAGCTGATAATTGTTTCAGTACTAGCACAGATGTGCTCAAACTAGACATGTCAGATGAAATAGTTATTTACTCTTGTTGTATATGTCAACTTTTGATATACACATGATACGATTCGAATATAATCGATGGTTGGACTTCAACCTTTAATTTTGACATTTGATTGAGTTGGTCCTCTAACACACACTGTTCAAATCCACCTACTCATATGTCTTCTACGTACCAACCTAAATTCCACCTCCTCCTCCGCGAGTATCACTTATCTCCTCTACTAAGCCTACCTGCTATCATCTCCCTTTCTCTTTCCTCTTTTAACCCCCCCCCCCCCCCCCAACACACACTACTTTTTCTCCTTATTAACCCCATCTAGCCAATGCCAACCGACCATCCAACCATTGTAACCTCGTCTATATCACGACACGATCAACTACCATGACATTTCAGCTCTACCCCTACCTTTTTTTTTTTTCCTATTTTCTTCTTTCTTTCTCCATTTCTACCATCAAACACTACTCATCCCCAATCCGACGTGCCAAAAAAACAAAGAAAAAAAAAGTGGCAAAAATGGAAAGTCAAATGTATAAGACGGAAAATGAGAGAAAAAGAAAGGAAGAGAGTGAACACATATTAGAAGATGAGTTAACAATAAGAGATTGAAGTGAACAAGATTAAAAGAGGAGTGAACAAGTATAAGATACGAGTGACATAAAGAGATCTGAATGCATAAAATTGAAGTAGAGGGAATATAAAGTGATTGAAATGTACAAAAGTGAAAACGGAGTGAACATGAAGATTTGAGTGAACAAAATGGAGCGAGCAATGAGGTAATTCGAGTACACAAAAGCGGAGCCGTAAATCATAAGGGAATTTCAGTGCACAAAAATGGATTTGGAGTATGATACATAAAGAGCTTTCATTGAAATACTCAGAAACCACCATAAATGTTGTTAGCCTACCCCCCTCCTAACAGATCCAACAATAGCGCCTGGGAGAAGAGAGTTTCTTTAGAGTTAAAGAAGTTTTTTAAGCTTATTTTTTATTATCATTAAAAACACACCCCATTCAAAGGCATACAATAAAGTTCTTTACCAAGTTACTTATAAGTTAGATACTTAGCAAGTAAAAATGGTAATTAATTTAAAAGAAACCAAACAAAGATCCTAACTTGACCTTGTAAAAGGATCATACATTAAACTAAATTGTAAACAACCAATGGATTTCGTAGATGTTCAAGATACATAACTAGAGAGGTACATGTTACCAAAAGGAGAAATAAGATACTTAATATATGTAATCATAAATCGAGATGACTTTTTATATGGAAGCATCATTAGAATCATTGTCTCATCCTATCTAATGAAACAACTTGACAAAGAAAAGTTTTTTGGTCATAATTTACACTACTTTGAAACTAGAGAGGTACATGTTGGAAATCGTTTTTAAAGTTGGATATGAGCTAAAATTTGCAAAACCTGAGAAGCACTAACTGAATTTGATTGAGATTGACAGACAACAAACATCCATAATCTACATAGACAAAAGTTACGAAGCCAATGCAAAAGATCAGGGTCCAAAAATTCTATAGAAGCAACTATGACAGATAATTACCATCAATCAGACCATCACAACTCAAATGCCATTAACTTGGGTTTATGTCAAACCAATACTCATAATAGTAGAAAGCTTTACAGGGTAAAAACATTACTACTGTAACATATATCCTCAGGACCTAAGCCATGAAACTAGCATAAACACATATGAATCAAATTCATAAGATGAATCTGCGCAAATTTTAATCAGAAAAATGTGAGCACATCTTAATCAGAAATATGTGCCACTATCCCCAACCTTTAAATCCACATGAACCTGTAGCAGCGTGACGAGTACCAAAAACCATGAGGTTGGCAACACGAACACAGTTTCATCGTCACAAGTTGAGCCACCAACTGTCTCAACTCGACCAAATTGCATAAGCAACACCACAGACTTACACCTGACTTAAACACGTCACTAGTATTTAACCCCGAGTTCCCCGCTTTTTAGTGATTGCAACCATTGGTGGAGAAAGAGAGACACAGGGAGAGGCGAACACCCCTGCAAGCTTTTCAAGTTGATTGTGACTGTATAATCTAATTAAACCCAATTTTTAGTGTGCCACTAGTGCTAACTCCCGAGTCCCGATCCAAAACCCCCCTTAGCTGCTTTGACTAAGGTCCAGAGTGAAAATGTATAGTTCTTTAAAAAAAAAAAAAAAAAGAAGAATCCAAAACCAGTAGAGATCACCTCACCCCATGTCGCAACAGACTAATTGATAAAAAGCTATAAAACCAGACTACACCTATGTTCACAACCTGAACCTGAAACATGTAGGAACACGTAATCCTGGGAGCATGGCTGCATGGTATACATTCTGCCAAACCTCCCAAGTAAGTCCCCTTAACATTTGGCACAAGGTCAATCACGTCGAATCCAACAACTCTACATTAACGTGAATATGTGATCACCTTATATGTTGGTTCCATATAGCCTATGAAATTCATGTTTATAATCAGTAATCAAACTAACAATAGAGTTCACAAAGCAGATTCTTAGAAGCATGATCAAAACACCCCTTTCCAGTCAGGATCGTTACTACAATAGTACGTGATGCTCGACTGAAAATCTTAACAAGCATAAGATTATTGTCAGAGCATACATATAGGTGCAAGCGCACTGACTGGCACATAGTACAGCAGTAACCAAACACATAGTGCATTAGTAACAAAAAACAGCTTAGACATCAACACAAATATCAAGCAAGAACCAAACAACAAGCAATTTTCACAAAAGACAAATATAAACTCTGCAACGAACAAGGCATAAACAGACGGATACTGCATACTAATATATTCTACTGTAGGAATTCAGATGTACATAGCAGAGAACGACCTTTTACAACAAAATGCCCATGCTATATATTGCCATCATCAGCAAACTTGAAGACAACAATTCTTCTAGACAACCTTTTGTGCATAAGTAGGCGGAAAAAGGTAAACTTGCCAGAAGACGGACAGACGGTCAATCTCCGCAGCGAGAAAGTTCAGCAGACCTGGAAAATAATTTATATATTTAAAAAAAAAATCAAGGAAGCAATAGTAAACAAGAGGCAAGTATACAACAACAAGAACAAGAACAAGAAAGCTTTACTTCAAAATTAATTTGGGGTTAGCCAACATGAATCATCAAAGTGTTTTTGCAAAAATATAAGCGAAAATAAATTAGAAACGAAAGTGATAAAGCACCCTCATCAGCATAAATTTCCTCTCATCACTTCGCCCTATCCTATGTTAATATATCAACCTTAATAATATCCCTCACTACATCTTCTTTCATTACTCCATTTCTCAAACCTCCTAATAGGTGAATCACACAGTCCAGTCTTCACATGTCCAAACCAATGAACAGAATTCTCTTGCATATTATCCTTAAGAGGTACGACTCCCACCTTCTCCCTAATGAGAGTATTTCTCAAGCATTCACTCAGTGTTTAAAAAAGGAGCGCGCTGAGGCGCAATGCAATTATATGAAAACTCAAAAGAATACCAAAGCTTCAGCTCTTCAAGCATCATAACAATTACCAAATAAAAGTTGCCATGTACGAGAGTTACATAAGCTACACAAGCATTACAAAATGCTCGGCTATTTGTAGCCCCAGAGTTTACTATTAGATCAACCCATAGTTTCGAAACTATCCTTATTTTACCCTAATCGCTCCCCCTCCCCTGCCCTTCCCTTCCCTACCCCTTTCCTCTCTCCTCAATTTCTCACTCCCTCTCTTTCTACCGTTGTCTACATATTGCAGCCCCCAGAACCACCACCAACCCCTCCCGAACCGCCCACCACAAGCAAGTCAGGCACATCAAGCAACTGCAACCCACCCCATCTAACTGTCCACCAGCCGAACCACAAAGATATCTATCCACCACCGAATTCTCTAGCTTAACCCCCTTCCCTCCCCTACAAAGCCACCCCGACCGTTACCCCTTCCCCAGCTGACCCCAGCATCATATTCCACAGTGTGGCACACAGCTCCACTTATGTTTTTTCGTATATTACATATAGGAGAAGTCCATAAGGATTTCCTCTTCTCTGTCACAAGCTACCACTCCTTCCTTACTCATGACCAGTAACTAAAAGAATGCGCAAGCTTCAAATCTTTAAGCATAATCACAGTCAAACCCACAGCACACATTAGCCACTATAAATCATAACACACAGCAAACAGGAGAAATCTCAAAGGATATATACATACATGTATGCATAGCATTACATTCTAAATTACGGAAAGGAAAACACAAGCTCATATTAGACACCTTACCCCCGATTTCTCAACTTTGCCATCCTCACCCAGCTGTGCTAAACCAAACCAAGAGGTGGCCTGTAAAGCTTAAGACACTCTCCTATATCAACCAAAGGCGAAACAACATCCGTCACCATATCAAACACTTTAGTACTTTCAACCCTAGTCACATAATCTTTGCTTACAAAACAAATGACATTCCTCATCCTCCCATCATAATCCTCCCACGAAAGCGCGAAATTAACACCATTACCAAGAAACAACACACCAGTATCACTCATATCAAACACAGGCTCCCAACTCCTCCTCTTCTCATCCAACTTATACACCCAATACTTAAACCCTTCCAATGACTTCAGTGTCCCAACAGCCACATAAAGGCAATCCTCACACTCCACCAAACTCGTACAGCACCTGAACCCACTCCTAGACTCGACACAAGACCCCACGTCGATCACTTTCAAGCTATGATCAACCATCCCAACACTCCATGTGTGATGGGCCGTAGAGGCGTAAAACTTTCCTTTAAAGCTAGCAACGTCGTGAATTACCCTCACACCAATGTCAACCTCAGTCCACTTCTCATCCCCGTGCCGCCACAGCAACAATTCCTTCTTCTTAGTCAACCCCAAGACAGAAAAGTGCTCATTCTTCGAAATGACTAGTTTCTTGAAATGTGGGTGGCAGTGGTACGAGACCGAAACCAAGGCGAAACCGTAGCGAAGGAGGTCGAGGGGGGAGGCGGGGAAGACGGGTGTTGTCGGGTGGTGGGAGAGTAACGGGTCGATGAGAGAGCACGTAAATTCTAACATAGTCCCGGGACTACCTACTGCGTCAAGTTCATAAAAAACAGGGACATTAATGTAATTTTGCGCGGCCCTTTTCTCCGCATTCTCAGCAGCCCCCTTAATTTTGGGTACTCCCGGGACTACCTTAGACTCGCTAATAGCGGTAGGAGTGAGTTTGAGGAGGAAGGAGTGGTGGGTGTTGGTGAGGAGGAATATGGGGTGGCGCGTGAGGTAGACGGTGGTGGCGGAGGAGGTGGGGTTGGGGTTAGGGAGGGTTACGAGGGGGAAGCCTCCGTCGAGTGGCGGAGAGAGGGCGGTGCGCCAGGGTTGGCAGATGGAGCGGAGGCGGAGGGTGCCCAGTGTGGGGCCCAGGAGGGTGGCGATGGTGGTGAGGATGTCTGATGGGAGGTGGGCCCATGGGGAGGGGTCAGTGAGTGGAAATGAAATGATGTGTGCCTGTGTTTAGAAAGAGCTGTATATACTCAAGCAAGTTGTATGGACTGAGATTTGGGTGAGACGAATATAATTCAAGTTGTATACGGAGTACGGAGTACATATTAGTAAGTCAATGTTGACCGTCAGCTGAGGTGACCGGCAGTCCCCTAGCCACTGTTGGCCCACCCAGCCGGCCACCACCCTTTTTTTTTTCTGTGCAGTTTCACTTGGTTTTATTGTTGTTCTACTGTACATCGGTTAATGGAAGCGAGCTGCGAGAAAATTCGACTAGCAATTATGATAGTTTAATTTAGTTGTCTTTGAAGCTATTTTGAACTTGACTTGATATATTTAGAGAGGACCATTCAATCTCTACCAGGAAGTTAAGCATGTTAAACTATGCAGCGGACTAAAGTTTCGCATTGCCCACTTCAAAGACCAGGCAACTCTGATCGATCCCAGACAGTATTGTGTCATACACTCATAATTATTCTAGCAGCGAAGGACTTGCAGGAAAACACTGAGTCCCCACCTATTCATGAAGTCATGCTGATACATAAAGGCTGAAGCAATAATAAGCAACGAGTTTCAAATCGGCTAAGAACTTACCCTCACTCATCACAGTTAACTCAAATGGAGCAGACACGCGACAACTTATCCTCCTAATTAAGCAATGCAAATGCAGCTCCATCAAAACCAACTCATAGGAGGCCAGTACAACTTAAGACACTCCACTCAGCCGGCCAAGAAACCAGACCCGTCTTCATATTGAAATCTCAATACCATCCCCAATCACAAAGTAAATGACATTCCTTGCACTCCCACCATAGTTCTTCCTCTAAAGCAAGTAAGGAAAATCTATAACACAGAAGAACACACCATAAATATTCAAGTCCAACACACGATCCTAACACCTCCCTTCCAATCCAACTAATACACCTGAAACTTGAACTCTTCCTGTAACTCGGAAACTTAACAACCAAATAAAGGTAACAAAAGGCCTAGTATACGATGGAAATATAACTTTTCATTCATTCCTATTTCAAAAAATTAGACACAAAACAATATCAACTGGAACTGGAACTGACCTAAAGCAGCAAACAGTTCCCACAGCAGCACAAAACATAACACCAAAATTCAGACCCATATCTATGGTCATCCTCACAAGACAATAGAACCCAAACAATAACCATAAAGGTTATGGCAAATATCCGTTTCACTCCCTTCCATATTCAGTCCTAATCCTAGTGTTAAAAAATATGATACAACCATAAACGTACCAACCAAGAAGTTCTTCAAAAGCTTAAATGATTATGATTTGTTGTTATTATTATTAATTTATTATAAATTTTAAACATTAGATGACCCAATTATGTTGGGCATGCCTGTATAATGTGAGAAGATCAAAGAAGTTACTAGACAAAGTTAGTGCAGATCTAGTGGCCAAAGCAGGGTAACATAGGCCCCAACTATGATGATCCTAAAGTACTGCTAAGTTTAAAAAGGCACGATGCGCACCGATGCGATGAGAATCCCCGAACAAGATGTGCGATGCCAACGTGCACGCATCACAAACAACATCGAACTTCATCATTAAGATTGAAAACATAAACATTTGAGGAAACAAGTCAAGCAAAAGCATATTGTAAGAGAAAATCAAAGCTGAAATAGTTCTCTGATCAGCCTAGAGAGGATGTAGCACATGCACATCACATTGCGCATCACTATAACATGTGCCCGTCAAATGCCATCACGGACACCACAATGCATCAGCTGCCTGACGCGGTACAGCTAGTGCATCATGGCGACTAGCGACTAGGCGCGCTTTTTAAAACTGGGGAGTAACAAAATCCCTAGCCGGATTGATTCAGCTAAATTCTAAAAAATTATAAATATTAGCTACGAAACTGTAATCAAGATACAAAATAAACCAACAGGAAAGCATGTATTCTCCAACCCCCCCCCCCCCCCCAACCCTCCAAAGAGGAAAACCGGGGGTGGGGAGATCAGCTTATGTCGGATAATAGAAAACTGGGAATATGCATTTCAGGTACAACGTTAGAAGGAAGTCGCAGTTTCCCAGGGCATATCTTTCAGAACATACCAGAGATGAAATTGCAATAACCACTATAGAGCATAACATACAGCTAATATCATAAATTCTCAAAGGACGTTTGTATACAAGTATGCATAGCATTACATTCTACGTTACGGAAAGCGAAACACAAGAATCATCTTAGACACCTTATCCCCGTTACTTTGTCATCCTCGCCCAGCTCTGCTAAACCAAACCCAGAGGTGGCCTGTAATGCTTAGCACTCTCCCCAAATCAACCAAAGGTGAAATAACACCCGTCACCCTATCAAACACTTTTTTTACTTTCGAGTTTCGACTATGGTAAAATAATCTTCGGTTACAAAACAAATGACATTCCTTACACTTCCATCATAGTGTGCAGGACAGACATAAATTGCTACCTAATGGGATAGACCTGCAAGAATAGGTCTCCACATAGAAGGCCAGTACAGCTTAAGCACTCCAGTCAGCCGGCCAAGAAACAAAACCCGTCTTCATGTTGAATACTCTAGTATCAATACCATCCACAGTCACAAAGTAATGACTAATGACATTACTTTTTTTTTTTTTGAGGTAGACTAATGACATTACTTACACTCCCACCATACTCCTTCCTCTAAAGCAAGTGACTAAAATCTGAATCACGGAAGAACACACCATAACCATTCAGGTCCAACACACTCTCCTAGAACCTCCCCTTCTCACCCACCTAATACACTTGAAACTTGAACCCCTCCTGTAACTCTGAAACTTTGACCACCAAATAAAGGTAACAAAAGGACTACTAAATATGTGAAAATGTAACTTTTCATTCACTCCTATTTCCAAAAACTAGACACAAAACAATATCAACTGCTACCAGAGCTGACCTGAAGAAGCAAACAGTGCCCACAGCAGCACAAAAACGTTACAACAAAGTTCAGACCCATATCTGTGGTCATCCTCATAATCTCATGGCAAATATCAGTTTCAGTCCCTTCCATATTCAATCCTAATCCTAGTGATAAAAAATTTGATACAACCATAAACGTACCAACCAAGAAGTTCTTCATAAAAACTGGTATAATTATGATCTATTATGATTATTATTATTATTATTTTAAACATTAGATGACTTAACTATGTTGGTCATGCCTGTATAATGTGAGAAAATCAAAGAAGTTACTAGACAAATTAGTGCAGATCTAGTGGCCAAAGCAGAGTAAAAAGAGGCCCCAACTATGATGATCCTAGAGTACTGCAGTTTGAAAAGGCACGATGCACACAGATGCAATGAGAATCCCCAGACCTGATGTGCAATTTTTTCTTAAATCACGTAGAAGTAGGTTGACCGGACCGGACCGTTCGGTCTGGACCGAACCAAAACCAGATGCAACCGATCTAGTCCTCAGTCCAAGGTTTTTGAAAATCTGGTCCCTTTGCCAGTCCTACCCAGTCCAAATTGTCAAATTCTTTTTTCATTCGTTTCAATAGTTATTTAGTGCGATTGTGCAAGTGAACTTTCAAGTCTATAGGCATTAAAAAATGTTAAAAGTAACTACTATTGCTAAATTAAGGTAAAAAAAGGCCATATGAAAAAATAAGTTATTTAAAAAATATTTTATGTCACCAAAAATAAATTTTAAAAAAATTAATTGTTATTTTCGTAACTGGTCCATTCCGGTCTGATCCGGTCCACCTTTTTTGGGTCCGGTCCAACCGTTGTGCAGCGCTACGCAGAAAAGAAACCACTAAGGAAATGTAAGCAGTTTAACTGATCAGGTTTATCTCCTGCAACGGAAACACGACCAAACCTGTCACACTACCAGCAACCATATGTGACTACAGCAGTGAATGTTTAATCTGTATACAAACATTTTCGACCTCCTCCCTTTCTTAAAAGATTATATGCCCATTGTTGCAACTTGGTTGAGTGAGTTTTGTTCATTAATTTTGTATTAATACTTTAAGTTCCAAAGTTCAAACAGTTTACAAGATGCTGTCATGAGTATAACCGCAGACTCTACCTTAACTATAACGGAACTGGTTCAACTAGTAAGGCTTCTAAAGTATTTACAAGTAGCTAGCAACTCAACTAGTGTCTTCAGAAAATCTGTGTGTTTCAAGAGCCAAAACTAGGTGCTTCTGGATCAAAGATAAATGTCGCATAGCATAATTATCTGTATATCATCAACAGTATAGAACACAGAGTACATGAAGATGACACTTCAAAATTATTCAGGTCTAGGAAGAGCTGATCAATAGAGCACATTTCGGATATTGAGAAAACTACATGGCCAAAGCTATATAGACTACACATGCATGCAGTGACATTCAAGCTACAGAAATGTAAACACTGGAGAGTGCACACAGCAGGGCTAATTAAAATTGATAGTATTTCATACGAACTTAGAGGTAGAGGTGTTTGACCACACTATTGTAGAGAATAAATACACCCGAACACACAAAAGGCCAGGAAATGCTCTAAAAGTCCCCTTGAAAGCAAAAGGGTTCAAGAGGACCATAACCTAGCTTCTAAACAGCACTTACAATTCGACTAGCTTTTTTGAATATTTGAATTAGTATATGTACAGAGGACCATTCAATCTCTACCAGAAATGTAAGCATGGGAAACGATGGAGCGGACTAAAGTATAGCACTTCCTTGCTTCAAAAGGAACTCTGATCCCAGAAAGTATTTGTCGTACACTTATAATTATTCTAGCAGCGAAGAACTTACAGATAAACATCAAGTCCCCACCCTATCATGAAATCATGCCGGTAACTGAAGGCTGAAGCAATGATAAGCAACGAGTTTCAAATCGGCTGAAATTTTTTGTTGTTGTTTAAAGGCTTGGTCCAGTGAAGACTATAAAATAATTTAAATTTCACTCCAAAGTGTGATTACTAAAAACCATGCACTAATGCAAAGCAAGTGGAACAACAGGCCAAACCATAGCCTACGAAGTATTTACAAACAGCTAGAAAGCAAGTTAGCATTTCCATGGGGTATAAGTGTTTTCAGAACCAAAGTCTTTACAAGAATACAACAGCCACTAACTACACAGATAGAAACCTCACTAAGTCTGAAAATGTGCCCATCTGAAAAGAAAAAAACAACACTAGAAAACATATCTAATTGCATGCTAAATGAACTCTTTATCTTCTTCTAAGACAGTTGCCAGCTAGGTGAAGCAGTTTTCTTTCTTCCTCTACTCATTAGCCACTCAAATCAAATATATTGGGAAAATTTTAAGGCATGTTTAAACAAATCCTGTGGAAACATGCCGAAACAACTGATTCCTCTTACCTCTGCAATTTTATTACTGTTAAAGTTCTCAGCAAGTATGCTCTCACAGGCTTCTGTAGAATAACTGACAAATATACCCAAGATTTTCCTGACCCCACTTTCTCTCCTATAACCCATTTCGGTTCCTTATACCTGAATTTCTTAATCAACCGAGTCAAATCTCTCATCTTCTCACCAGTAGCACAATAGAAGGTATCCAAACAGTAGCTTCTTCCCTCCAACATCCAATGCACTTCCAGCATGAACCAAATCAAACATATTATCATAAAATAGGAATATATAATACAAGCTCATAAACAACAGGAACAACCCCCTCGCATATATTCACTGTATTCAAAGTTTGTGCAAGCACAGTCACATTTTTTTCAGCCATTCTCGCAGCAAAAGTCCCTCACGGCCTCACCCACCAGTAACATCAAGTCCAATCCTGATCCCACCCTCTCTCATCTTCAAAACATCATCAATTACGAAATCATACTTACTCCTGTGCAGTGTTACAGAATTCGCTCAACACCCCTGCGAGTTCCGAATTAATTCGTTCGAATGCAAACGGCATTCGAAAGCGAATTAATTCGCTGGAGTTCGCGTGCTAATTCGAAGTTTAAGCAAACCTCTGAATCTGACAGCCATTACCCAAATCCAAGCCACCAACACAATCCTTACACAATTTCTTACTATTCAAACAAGAAATTCTCACAACCGAGGCCACTCCAACTAACAATCTTATCATTAACACTTTTCCAAAGTGAAGCCGGAAAAGGGTAAAGATGCCATGTTTAAAATCTCCTCACTCAACAACATTCCCGTTTTAGAGAGACAAATTGACAATCCAAACAGCAAACCTCTAAAAAATCTAATAATAAGAATAATGTATACGAGAAATGAATTAAGGGTCCTCTCTTTTTATGTCACCAACTTCATGTTCTTTACCAATCTAATCCACAGCAATTCCTCACTCATGACAGTTAACTAAAATGACTACATAAAATTTGAAGTTTCGAGCACGATGAGTATCAAAGACAAGCGAACCTAAGCTACTTAAGAGAAGCAAAGCAGTAAACCAATCATGTCACAAGTCCTAATACAATAGGGATTCACAGCTTGCAGTTCCTCGAAGGAATATCTACTCATAGCATCATAAGTTGAATAACTCAAATGGAGCAGACAAGAGACCAGTTATCCTCCTATTCAAGCAATGCAAATGAAGCACCATCAAAACCAACTCATTGGAGGCCAGTACAGCTTAAGCACTCCAGTCAGCCGGCCAAGAAACAAAACCCGTCTTCATATTGAATACTCTAGTATCAATACCATCCCCAGTCACAAAGTAATGACATTCCTTACACTCCCACCATGGTCCTTCCTCTAAAGCAAGAAATTAAAATCTGTACCACGGAAGAACACACCATAACCATTCAGGTCCAACACACAAACCTAGCACCTCCCCTTTTCACCCAACTAATACACCTGAAACTTGAACCCCTCCCGTAACTCTGAAACTTTAACCACCAAATAAGGTAACAAAAGGAGTACTATATGTGGAAATATAACTTTTCATTCACTCCTATTTCCAAAAACTAGACACAAAACAATATCAACAGCTACCAGAGCTGACCCGAAGAAGCAAACAGTGCCCACGGCAGCACAAAAACGTTACAACAAAGTTCAGACCCATATCTGTGGTCATCCTCACAAGCCAGTAGAACCCAACCAACAACCATAAACCTTCCAAATTCAATCCTAATCCTAGTGATAAAAAATATGACACAACCATAAACGTACCAAACAAGAAGTTCTTCATAAAAACTGGTATAATTATGATCTATTATTATTATTATTATTATTATTATTATTTTAAACATTAGATGACTCAACTATGTTGGCCATGCCTGTATAATGTGAGAAGATCAAAGAAGTTACTAGACAAACTATGATGATCCTAGAGTACTGCTAAGTTTGAAAAGGCACAATGTGCACAGATGCGATGAGAATCCCCGTACCTGATGTGCAATGACCGATGCCAACACGCACGCATCACACACACGAGGCGCACCGTTTATCCAACTAGAAATTCTACGTAATACTTTGCACTAACGAAACCTTACTTGAACACTAGATATGACACATAGAGATCTACATTTCAATAAATACCCTAATAAGCCATCAAAACAACATCAAACTTCATCATTAGGACAGAAAACATAGACCATTTGAGAAAACAAAAGCATATTATCAGAGGAAACCAAAGCTCGAATCGTTCTCTGATCAATTTAGAGATGATGTGGCACATGCACATCACATTGCGCATCACTGTGACATGCGCACATCGAACGTGCATCACTGACACCACAATGCATCAGCTGCCTGATGCGATACAGCTAGTGCGTCATGGGCCTCATGGCCCTAGCGCCTAGGCACTCTTTTTTTGAGGAGTACTGAAATTCCTAGCCACATTAAGCTAGATTTCGAAAATTCATCAAGTTTAGCTATGGAACTGTAATTAAGATACACCATCAAGTAACCAACGTGAAAGCATGGAAACCAAACCGGGGGTGGGGAGATCAACTTATGTCGGACGGACGATAGCATACTGGGAATATGCATTTCAGGCACGACGTTAGAAGGAAGCACAATTTCTCTGGGCATTTTTTCGGAACATAGCAGAGATGAAGTTGCATTGTCTTGAACACAGAACATGGTCAGCGAAAACCAGTAGTCCAAATCCCCATTCTTTTTTTGCATTAATTTTGCAGACGCAATCAAACAAGGCTATTGACACAATCAAACAAGGCTACGGGTATTCTGTTTTCGGTAACCTACGTCATTCAACACTAACTCCTTCACATATTCAACTGTTGATGATAACAACAAAAGAAGATCATGACCGGTAACTAAAGGAATACGTAGCTCTAAATCTTTAAGCATAATCACAGTCGAAGCCAAAGCAAACATTAGCCGCTATAGAGCAAAACATACAGCTAACATTAAAAAATTCTCAAAGGAGATATGTATACAAGTATGCATAACACTACATTCTAGATTACCGAAAGGGAAACACAAGACAAGCTCATGTTAGACACCTTACCCCCACAATTCGCAACTTTGTCATCCTCATACAGCTATGCAAAACCAAACTCAGAGGTAGTCAGTAAAGCTTAACACTCTCTACCAAATCAACCAAAGGCGAAACAACACCACCCGTCTCCATACCAAACACTTTCGTACACTCAACCATCGTAAAATAATCTTTGCTAACGAAACAAATGGCATTCCTTACACTCCCATCACATTCTGCAGGATGTATCAATTGCGACCCAATGGGAGAGACCTGCAAGAATACGTCTCCTTAAAATCAGACTTCCTGCTCGAGGTAAAGATCGAGGCAAACACTTCCTTATTTGCATTGGCCGGGGCAATATCCACTGCTTTGAACCTCTTACTATTAGCATCCGTTCCTTTAACAGCAGGGGCACCATTAGCAACAGCATCAGCAGCTTTACCCTTCGGCGTCTCCAATTCCACGGCGTGTCTCTTCTTCGACTTCTTAGACTTAACTCTGTTTTGGCTTAGCAATTCCATCCTCTCCCTAAGCGCGGCAACCTCATCCTCACTCCCATTAATAGGAATCATATCGGCCGCCTCAACCTCCTTATGGCACACAAGACAAGAACTCGACTTGACCTCCTTGATCGCCTTGGCGCTCAAAACATGGCCACACTTCTCCAACACAAAAAACCTGTACTTCCCATTAAACTCCAGCCCGGACACCGGGCACTGAAAGCGGTCATCCATATCAGACAAATGAATAGGGATCAAATCCTTCAACCCCTTAATATGTCGAAAAGCGGAGGGCAGAGACCTGGCAATAAGTGCCCTAACGAGAGGTTCCTTGTTGAACAAGTTACCCAAGCGGTCGACGACGCAGGGGGGAGTGAGGGGTTCGGAGGATAAAGCGCAAGTGGTCCACTTGGAGAGACGCTGCTCGTTGGGGTCGACCTTGTCGGGTTTTTTCTCGGCGTACATGTTGAGGTAGCAGTCGCGGGATTCGGCACCGGTGGCGCCCCCATCGCCGCCGCCGCCGAGGAGGCGGGAGTGGAGGGTGAGGGTGGAGAGGGGGCGGAGGGAGGGGGTGTGGAGGGGGAGGGAGGGGGGTGGGAGGGGTTTGCCGTTGAGGGAGAGGAAGAGGGTGGGCCCACAAGGGGGGGTGGGGAAGAGGGAGTGGATGAGG
>CAAKMY010043492.1:0-18678 GCA_901111285.1 Corrigiola litoralis | reverse complement strand
TTGATCTTTATCTTTAATCATGAATAGTGCTAAAAAGTGAAAGGGGAAGAATAAGAAGAAATGGAGGTAGTACTCGTTAAGTCCTAACATGTAGCGAGTTTGTAGTAAAATGAGTAGCGTACTAGCTTGTCTTCTACTGGTCTGGTTAAGCTATTATATAATATTACTATGTTCAAATTTCTGACTATTGAATTTTATTTGTACTGGCCTGGGTGGTTTCGATCACATGTTCTGCATGCATGGCTTGTTTTATGTATTTGATATGGTAATTTGTATGTCGCAACTTTTGACCAGGTGATTTTACACCGGTATGTACTACTGAGCTCGGCATGATGGCGGCATATGCTAATGAGTTCTCAAAGAGAGGGGTCAAGCTCTTGGGACTTTCTTGTGATGATATTGGTTCTCACAAAGAGTGGATCAAGGACGTTGAAGCCTATTCTGTTAGTTTTTCTTTTCCTTCCTTTTCTTTCAATCAATTTTATTCAATTCACTGTAAAATGATTATAGTTAGCTGAGAGTTTCACATGGTGCATGGTGTGTTCAAGACTACGAAGTGTCCAGTATAGAATAATTCGTACCACAAAAAATATTACAAGTTTGATTATGTGTGAATAGTAAGTCCACAAGCTAACTGAATTGGTGTCTGAACTTATGTGATTTTGGACCTCGACGTAACCCGGTTCTTTAATTAATTGGAGTAAATTTTTAGAGGTCACTGCATATCATATCAAATATAAACTCCCTATCAATCGATGTACTTTAGTAGTTGCAAATGGGTTAATCAATTAGGCCAATTTAGCTCAACTATAAATATGATCGAGGGTATATAATCACTAATCAGGGTAACACGACTAAATTCTTCTGACAATCTGACTCAATTATTATGTTGGATTATTTTTTGCTATTAGGGAGGACACCAGGTGACTTACCCCATCATAGCAGATCCAAAAAGGGAAATAATAAAAGAGCTGAACATGGTGGATCCAGATGAAAAAACTCCCAACGGAGAGAAGCTTCCTTCTCGTGCTTTGCATATGATTGGACCTGATAAAATGGTTTGTTCTAGTTCTTGCTACTTTTTTTTCCTACATGTACAATTTTCATGCATGTTTAACTATCCTGAATTATAAGTTGTAGAGATTAATGGCACGCAGTAAGATTGAGAATTCGTATATATGAAAGTCTAATTATATTTAAGTTAAGATTAGACCGTTTTGAGTGATCATTTTTGGTTTAAAGTTGTCACTTCTTTCAGTTCTTTGATAATGTTGATAAAAGGATGTATTGAACTGATTTACTGATCTATCTGGGGTTACGTGTAATCCTAAGCTAAACTTAGACTGTTCCTTGGATGATTTGTACATTAAGAATACCCATTATTTAGAATGTTACAGGTTTAATAATTTAAGTACTCGTACGTGTCCCAAATGCTGTGCTAATTAGGAAATCTCTCATGGTTGGATCCATTAATTGGATGGGTGCAGGTAAAGCTAAGTTTCTTGTATCCAGCAACAACTGGAAGGAACATGGACGAGGTGGTGAGGGTGTTGGAGTCACTGCAAAAGGCAGCCAAGCACAAGGTGGCTACCCCTGCTAACTGGAAACCTGGTGAGAAGGTGGTCATCTCTCCTGGTGTTAGCGATGATCAAGCCAAGCAGATGTTTCCCCAGGGATTTGAGACAGCTGATCTCCCTTCCAAGAAGGGTTACCTCCGCTTCACCAACGTTTAAATAGATGAGACTGCAACTTAGCAAATGCCTCGTGTATGAATAAAAGTGTTTTGGGGTACTGGTGTTTATGGTTGCTAAGTTTAGCGAACACTATATGTCTATATATACACCTTGGTTTCCTAGTGCCAGTTCGATCAAGTTCCAAATTCTGACGCTCACCAAAATGACATCAACTTGATTCAAGTACGAAATAACAAAGCACAAAAATGAGAAGATACGCAACAAATGGGTACGGAAGGTTTTAGTCACCCTAATGAAATTACATGAGTTAAAGCTTAAAATTACAAGGTTGAACTCCGTGATTGTGCATCCAACATCCTGTCTTGCGTTACACATTTTGTGTCTCAAGACTCGAGTTGACCCAGGTCAATCAGTACTTGCCTTTATATCATTATCGTGTAATCTGGCCTAGTTTTATTATTCTTTCTGGATGAATCTCGAAAAATCAAACGAGGCCCAAGTACAATACAAGTCTTTAGAACAATTAATAGAACCTCCATACGAAGTATGTGAAAATCAGTTTAACCCACCTCGTCCTGTCGTCCATATGCATGATTTCCCGTGAATCACCTCATGCTGATCTAGAACGTATTTTACACTACATTCAATTCGTGGCACTCTTGAACTCCATTCACCGGTTTCGCTGTACAAACTGGCTTGGCTTTCCCGCCTCAGGCCTGCTTAAGTTAAGTCCATCATTCTTCATTCCTAGGAGAAATATAGATTCCTAGAGCCCCCACCATAACAAATGGTCAAAAAGAGAGGGAGGAAATTGCGGATTTTCGTCTTCACCTCTCTGAAAAGTTGTCTTTACGATATTGATTTTCCACTAGACATGGTAATATGGCATCTGTTTCAAGTGGGGAAATAAACAAATCGTACAGCTAATCAGTTCATGTAGTGTATATATGTTTCTCGTCATTTCGGTTTTTGAACTTGTTTGAATTGTTTCTAGAGTAGTACTTCGTAGTATATTGCAAAAATAGTTTAAAATTAGAAAACAAATATCTACTTTTGCATAGAAGATTAAAAGAAACTGTGAAGCCAAATGCCATCATATAAGTCATGAGCTTTAAGCGACATTATTGTTATAGCAATGTAGCCATATTGCTAATTTGCTATGCTATGTATCTCTATGATACACATGATATTTGCCGGGCACAAGACAAATCTATTTTATGTCAATTATTACTCTCATGGCTCTTCAATTTACCTTGTCATATCCTCAAGTTAAAGAATCATAGAGTAATGATAGGTCGATTGGACACGACTAGATAATATCCACTTTTTTACCCTTTCATATGAGATTTGATTTATCCTACAAATAAGAGGATTATAATAATACATATGGAAAAATTGATGGTCAAGTTGATTACCATATATCTTATTTTCCAAGGAAAATTTACCGAGAAAAGCTAGGTGGTTTGGTTATCACAAGTGTTTAGTGCACTATCTTGCACTTCTTTTGTCTATAGATCACATATTCACATCATTCAAACTCAAAATCCACAAAATGCATCTCCTACGCACCACCCAACTCATCCACCTCCCTCTCCTCCTGTGCACCCTCCCATTTCTCTCCCTTTCTGACTCCACTTGTCGAGATCAATGCGGTACAATCCCAGTTCACTATCCTTTCGGCATAGACGACGGGTGTGGCGCACCACAGTTCCGTGACATGTTTACGTGCAACACCTCTTCTCAAGCCCTTTTCTTTGTCACCCCAAATGGTAACTACAAAGTGCAGTCTATAGACTACAAAGCACAAACTCTTACAGTTTACGACCCTGACATGTCCACATGCACCATTCTCCAACCTCACCATGACATTCGCCTTACAGACATTCAGTACGCCATTATCCCTCCCTCACCTGACACTGTCTTCGCCCTCCTTAACTGCTCCGTTGACTCCCCCATCCTTAACCGCTATCGTTCCCTTTGTTTCGACGTAGACGGGCATAAGTGTGAGGAGCTTTACTCGGCTTGTAATTCGTTTAAGGTGTTTACTAGTCCTGGCTTGTTAAGTCCAGGCATTAGTAATAGCACTGGTCCTAATGGTTACTTTTATGCCGGGAATAATAATTATAACTTTAATAATAACAATGGTAGTATTGGTGGTGAGAGTGGTGGTGTTATTAACAATGGGGGCGGCAGCAGTATACCGCCGCCCCCATGTTGTTTTACAGGGTATAGTACTGTTAAGGTAATGAGCATGGATATATTGGATTGTACGCATTTTACAAGTTTTTATGATATGGACAAGCTGAGAGGGGTTGGACCCATGGACTGGACGTATGGGTTGAAATTTAGCTATAGTGTGCCAGATATGGGGTGTGAGAGGTGTAGTAAATCTGGTGGAAGTTGTGGGTTTGATGCTGAAACTGAAGCATTGATGTGTCTTTGCTCCGCTGCTGTTAACTCTACAAGACAATGTGGTACGTTTTCCTGTCCATATAATCTTCGCTACTCATCTTGTTTTACTATTTGTCTTTAGCCCTTTCAGCTTATTTGCTTGTACAAGGTGTTTAAGTGATTGACACAGTCGTGTTCTTAGTTTTTAGTCTCAGTTCACTAATTTAGAATCTAATGATAAAATATATGCCAGAAAACTTTACTTAGGAAATGGCACTTGGTTATCATCATTCGTACTATCCATAGATACTACGGAGTAGATAGGTGTTGGTGAAATATAAGTATTGTATATTGACTGATGAAAGAGCGAAGGGTGGCTACACATCCTTTTACATTTTAAGTTTGGCTAAATGTCCTCTTTTATCATAAAAAGTAAAGCATTATAGAATGGGGCTTAATTGATGTTTGATCTCCCCTATTATTTGCCCAAAATCGCGGAAATTTTTGGATTGTCTTTTTTGGATCTTTACCATCAGGGCAGGGTGCGCAATGCCGCTGGGGAAGATGGAAAGTGATGATTATGTATGCTTTTAAATTGTAGATCTGTAGGTCGATCACTTCATATTTTAGTTTTTCTTTATTTATGATAGTATGTCATGTTGGGCGTGTTTAATTTGATTGTCACCTTCTCAAAGGGACCTGAGTGAATGGTTAGGGGATTACAATAATACATGTGAAAAGATGATTTCCTTTTGGGATACCACACGGTAAAGCCATCCGCACAAGGATAAAAAAAGGCCTCAAATTTTATCCAAGAATAATAGTCCTCGGCTCAAATAGACAATACCATTACCCTTTCTTTACATAAGTAACTTGTATCTCTTGAAAGGATAATGCTATGTGTTTAAACATTAGACACAAATAAATGCCTAATATTTATTTATGGTACTCATACTTACCGGGGTAGCGAAAATAGTTTTTTGCTTAAATTTCTATCATTTCTATCCTTTTCTACTCTTTTCTACTCTTTTCTACTAATTTCTAGTACCATTTTTCTAACAAATTTTATAAATTTGAGGGTAGTGAACGCTCTTAGCAACTCATTCGGTCTGCCCATGACTTGATTAAAGTGCGCTGCATATGAATTTAAGGGTGGTTCCCTTGTTTCTTTGATCGTGAAATGAGTCAAGAAATTTCTTCACCAAACTAACCAAAACATGATGAAGGGGCCAACTAAGCTAAAGCATCGCACTTTTTGCTTTGTAAAATTCATAAATGGATGATGCTACATTTCTAATAATAACTTTGCTTTCCAGGTGTAGGAAGTGATATGGACGCTGGCGAACAATGGACAGCCACAACAATGACAACAGTATACCAAACACTTATTATAGGCTTGGGAGTCCTCTTTCTCCTCTACTGATAATGCATAATCGATAACATGTGTAATCTAGACTAACACTACTAGCTAGTATCATTTGATGATCAAGGTCGATTTTTATTGGTCTCATATTTCTCATTTTGCTTTCGAAGGTTTTCCACTGCTGAAGTATCATACACAATCTACTTTATAGTATAATTAGCTAACTATAGAAGATGCAACTGAAATCAACATGAGGACCTTCATATATCCGTTTAATCCACTAAAAATAAACCAGAATATGTCACGTTAAACTAGCAAAAGGTTTAATTTACAGTTGATGGCCTTAATTATGAATTTATGATCATAGCTAGTGTTCACTAAAACCATATTTGATCGCTTCAATGTGTGTCTTCTCGTTGTTCTATTCATTTTGAGTTTTGACTATCAAAAATTGTGATCGATAGTATGCCATGTCATATAGAGATTATATATGTACATCTCTATAATGCATCAAGTACTTTGGGAGAATTTACAATATCATCATCAGTCTCCCTTAATATACGAATAACCTTGGCCATAAGCTCTGTAGACTGCTGTATCTCTGCCTTGTGATCAGATGACTGCTCCCCTGGTGAGGGTGCAGGTGCTTGGACAACTGAATCAGGTGTTAATGGAAATGGCGCCGCTGAGAATTTTTGACTGTTGACTTTATCGAACAGCACTAGCATTCTCCTAGCTTTTACAAGTCCTTGATCTCCTGGATTTTCTGAAATGGATCGAATTGAGTCACTTAGTCACTCAATCATTTATCGTTGTAGCATTATATAAACATTGGAGAAAGTAAACCAACAGTTTAAAACCATAAAGGACCAGAAATGTGCGTCACAAACTTCTGATGCTAAGAAATGTGATCACATTTGCAATGCATATAAGTTCAGGTTAAGTACTACGTACCCTTGGTTGTTAGTTAAGGAGAGTATAAGGGTGACAATATGTTTTTATCTGAGACTAAGCCAATACGACTTTAATGGGACTGACGAATACGAAATAAGGGTTCGAAAAGGCCGAGGATGATTAATTTTTTTGTATCATCTAATTAGACAAACAACATTTTTCTGGAAAACCTGACATTATTATTATTATTTTTTTTAGGTGAAAAAAATCTGACATTATGTGAGCTCAGATGTCACGCTTCAGTAAGAACCAAAGTCGACCAATGAAATATGATTCAATCTATGGAGTTTAGATCGGTGCATGGTAGAGATACATAAGGAAATATGCATGACCGTATTACAAAAGTCAATAGGGTCATAAACAAATATTTGGTTCTACACAACTAACACAAGTGAGTGATTCATGAAACCAAAGAAGATGATGCATTATAACAAAAAAAAAAAAAAAAAAAAAAAAGAAGATGATGCATGAAAAAACAGGCAGGCGTTTCGATAAGATCAAAGATGGTACCATATATATCTGTGCTAGCTTGCTGAACCTGAGCAGCAGCAATGGACCATTGAACAAGCGTAGGGCTGACGATGGTGATAAATGCCCACACGAAGAATATCAATGCAAATGCTCTCTTTCTCATTTGGTCAGGACGGAGAAAGAAGCAAAGAAAAAGAAAGTGCTACGTGCTGGTGTACGTAGATGTGCTATCTCTCAAAAGATGGTTTTAATTAAGAGATTAGGTAAGAAGAGAGAGGAGTTAAAGGATGTACTCTTAGGCCTGTAATGAATTAGCTGGCCATGTTTTAGGAGTATCTATGTTTGAAAAATCATAGACCCCCCTTCCTGAAATGAAAAGAATTATTCATACAGCATCATGATATGTTGTCCTATGATTAAACATTATATGCTAGCAGTTGTTAAAGAGTTGTTGTAAGAATAGTGGAGATTCCGTTTCTTTGTCGCAATCCAAGATAGCCAAGTCACTTTCAGGTGGACTTTGGCTTCCCGACTTTCACCCATTACATGACACACGTTCATATATATTATTAGTAACAATTGCACGATAGTAATATATATTGCTACTGCATGATTCAAATGATGATTAGTATGATAGTATTACAAGGTGTGTAGCAATGTATATTACTATCAGGGGATTCACGGGAGGTGTGCTTATTCTCTGGAAGTCTCAAAGGATGGATTTCAAGTCGATAAGTAGTGACCTTCACGCTACACATGGGTTTGTCAAGGTAAATTCGAATTCTCAGTCATTCTTCTTATCTGCCATTTATGCTAGTACGAAGTTTAAAAAACGATGTGTGATATGGCTTGATTTGATGGAGTTAGCTAAGAATGTTAATATGCCATGGTTAATGATTGGCGATTTCAATGAGATAATATGCCATGGTTAATGATATGAAAATTAATCGTGCTGTCATGGTGTGAGCGCAACGGGACCCCGTTTTTCGCAAAAGGCCGTTTTTAGGAGTCGGCCTTTGTAATTGGAGGGTAGGAGGGTCACGCTTGGGAACCACCACTTAGGGGCAGGTGATGGAAGGGCTAGGGGCCCTTGACCAGTCATTGGACTTCTCGGTTCCCAACTTTTTAGTGGTTGAGTGGGTGTGCCAAGCAAAGCACGAGAGCCTAACCAGGCTTGGCGCCACCAGTGGCGGCGCCATACCTGTTTGGCGCCACCACTGATGGCGCCAGGCTCACCAGGGGGGAGGCAGTGCGGTGCCTTTGCCCTCCTGTGGTGCTGTTTTGGAGTTAGAGTCGCCACCAAGAACTTTCGGTGTCTTGAAAACCGTTTGTCATTCAAATCTAGCCTCGTAGACCAAAAGGGACCACGAGATGTAGAATTCGAGGTGGGGCAGGAGCTCGAATCTGAGCACCTCATGAGTGACTTGTATGGTAATGCGTACCACAGATTCAGATTCGGGAGCAAGGTTACCAACTAGGGGCCGGTAAGGTGTACCGTCCTAGCCAGTTGCATTCACCTCTACTATTAGCCTTACAGTTAATCCGTTTTAACAATTTATATCACATAACAATTAAACATGCAAATCTGCCTATATATGAAAACAATAAATAAATGAGGGTTTGGCCCTCAGAAAACCTACGGTAATGCTTTGCGCTTTGACGCGCGAGGTTTCTGAACTGCGAGGGTTTGTCTAGCGAGAGGGGATCTTGGTCCTCTCTTCGCTGTTGTGAGTAGTGTGTACTCAAGTAGGGATGTGTTTAGTGTTGTGTCACTTCAAGTGGCATGTACCAGTTTTGCATATGAGTGTGAGTGCTCAAGGATGAAAGGTCTGATTATGGCCTTAGAAGGAGGCATGAAAGGTCAGATTAGGGTTTATAAGTGCAGAGAGTGCTTTGGTGAGAGAATCTCGGAAAATGTGAATTTGATGATTTTATGACTGAATGCTGATTTTTCGATCCCGAGCCAAATGAAGCTCGGGGGGTATTTATAGGGGAGATCATTTTGGCGCCATCAGTGATGGAGCCAAAATTGGTCTTTTCACATATTGGCCAGAATGTGATATTTTGGCCGGAAATGCATTTCAGCTCAAATGCGATTTTCAGTGTTTGGAGTTATCCGTAGTATTTTGTGGAGTGTTTGCATGGAACACTGCTTGAGAAGATTTTGGAATGCAGCAATCTTTGTCTATCAGTGATGGAGTCATGGACTGGACCAAGTGAAATCAGACTGTCCTTCAGCATGACCAAAGGCACTGGTCCAGGCTTGGGCTTGGCGCCACCAGTGATGGCGCCATGGCCCAGCCTGGGTCAGTCTTGGCCCAGCCTGAGTCAGGCTAGATCCAGTCTTGGTCCAATCTTGACTTTTGAGGCTTTTTTTTTTTTACTTTTTCGGGCTTTTATGTGAAATGTGATAAAGCCTGATTTTACAGATTTGGGGCCTGTGATGCAGGCTCAGTCAATCATAGGCTGAAAATACGGCTTACGCATATTTTCGGGGCTATTTAGTCATAGAATGGTGATAATTGTATTTTTATGGTATGAATTTATGGCTCGGGATGGTGTAATCGGTCGCAGTTAAGATAGATCATTCGTCTCAGCACATTACCTAGTTTCGTTATCATCACTGGGCAATTGACAATGTGACACATTGGGGTGTCTACACATGGATGACTGTAAATTGATTGATGTGGGTTTTAAAGGGAGCCGCTTCACTTGGACTAAGAAAAATGCAAGAAGACCGATTATGCAAAGACTGGATAAGGCATGGGTGAACCAGGAATGGCTAGTTCAGTACCCTAATACTTCTCTTACTCATCTCCCTAGAACATCATCTGACCATCACCCCATTTTACTTAATGCCTCTCTAACCCCTGACAATACTCCCCATAAGAGACCTTTTGTGCTTGAACCAATGTGGTATAAGGAGCCTGGTTTTTTTGAAATGGTCAATTTTGAATGGACTAATGCCCCACCTGCTTTGCTTAATAAAAATGAATTTGTCTCCAATAAAATGACTAACTGGATTTCTGAACATTGTCCAAATGTTTTCAAAGAAAAAAAATATCCTCCTTAAGAGAATTGAAGGTGTTCGAAAAGCCATGGAGTCTAATCCATCCTCTGTTTTTTTGCAAGACTTGAATGAGGATTTAACTTCTTCTTTTAACAAAATTTTGAGTAAAGAAGAACCTTTTTGGAAAACAAGTGCTAGAAAGATGTGGGTGATTGATGTGGATAAGAACACTGCTTTCTTCCATAGATCAATCATACTTAGAAGAAGAAGGAATAGGCTCTTGATCCTAAGGGATGATGTGGGAAACTTGATTTCTGACCCAACTCAGGTTAAAGACCACATTGTAGACTTCTTTGTTAAATTGTTTATCTTTGATAGAAGTGGTACCCCTTCCCCCTTGTTTGATAAGACTGGGTTTAGTATATGCTACCCTGTTATTGCCACTGAGGTTGAGGAAGTTGTGTTTGGACTTCACCCTAATAAAGCCCTTGGGCCTGATGGGCTTCATGCCTTTTTGTACCATAAACACTGGGAATGGGTTAGAAAAGATGTGCTGGAGTTTGTTCAGAAGTGTGTTAGAGATATGGTCATTCTTAGGGAGGTTAATAGAACCTCTATCTGCTTAATACCCAAGTTTGATAACCCTGAAACTGTGAAACAACTTAGGCCTATTAGTCTCTGCAATATCTCTTACAAGTTTGTCACTAAACTCCTGGTTAATAGAGTTAGACCATTTCTAGGCAACTTCATTTCACCAAATCAGGGTAGTTTTATCCCAGACAGGGGTACTGAGTCAAACTATATCATTGCCTCTGAAATTCTTCACTCTCTCAAGTCTAGGAAAAGTAAAGTGGGCTGATTTGTATGTCATTAAAATTGATTTAGAGAAGGCTTATGATAAAATGGAATGAGAATTCTTATGTGACTGTCTGGTTGAGTTTGGATTAGATGGGGAATTTACTAAACTGATCATGAATCTTCTACCTCTTTCTCTGTCAATATCAATCGTAAGCCTAGTAATGAGTTCTCCCCAACTAGAGGCCTGAGGCAAGAGAACCCACTATCCCCTTATCTGTTTGTATTATGCATGGAGAAATTGTCTAGGTTAATAAATGAAGCATGTAGCTCAGGAGAGTGGAAACCTTTTGCTTTTCCTAGAAGTGATCTCAAATTTTCCCACCTTTTGTTGGTTGATGATCTGCTTCTTTTTGGCCAAACTTCTAATGAGAATCACCTTAGCCTCTATAGTACTCTTAATAACTTATTTTTCCTCTCTGGTCAGAAGATGAATAATAATAAAAAGTAAAATCTATTTTTCTAAGAATACTAAGGAACAAGAGAGAAGCCTGTTTTGACAAGCCCTTGGTATTAAAGAAGGTAACCTAGGCTCTTACCTAGGGTTTCCCCTCATTGATAAGAGACATTCTTTGTCTGATCTGAGCATGATTGTCCCAAAAGTTCAAGGGAAACTGGCATCTTGGAAAGCCAAAACCCTCTCTCGGGCTGGGAGGATGGTTCTCATCAAATCCACCCTTACTACCATCCCTTGGTATTTAATGTAGTATATTCAGTGGCGGAGCCAGGATTTTTGGTTAGCAGGGGCGAAGAAATAATAATATAATTCATTCAATATAAAGTAGAGGGTATAATACGAAGGAAAATTTACCGAGAATAATCCCTACATTCAACAGTCATCCATTATTAATGCCTACTATGAGTTATTCTGGAATAATCCGTATTGTACTTCATTTATTCCATAAATGATCTCCCCACACCCAAACCTAAATTTCACCCAAACCTCCCTCTTTTCTCTCTCCTTCCATACCATCCTCTTTATCACTTCACAACCCAACAACCACCCTAAAAATCCCCATCCTTACCCCGACAAACCCCTACCCTTCCCTTGCACCGCCCCTTCCCCCACCTCACTAACTACTGCACCACCACATCCTTCCCAACAGCACCACCCAACCACAAATTATTCCCACCCTCATCAACAAGTTAGCAATGCCTCCCAACCGAGACCACCCCAAAACCTTTCCCACCTATACCACTACCCAATTGCTTCCCATAAAAAAAAGCACTCGGTTGCCTCTTTTATGAACAACACCCATAAACCCACTGAAGTCACGCCACCATAGCAAAAGCTAACAACCAACCAAGTGACGACACCAACAACCAATTTGCTATATAAAAAAATGTGGTTGATACAAATAAAAGAGAAGAAAGAATTAATTGATAAATAACATGGTAAATTATTCATAAATAGTGATAAAATTTACCTTTAAACGATTGTTGGATACATGACTGCTTTTTCTTTATTGATAGATTTGAGACTCAAATTATCTTTTTTTATATATGAAAGTGAAATAATTGAAGAAAAAAGATTTAGGAATAAGGTTGAGAGGTATGAGATGGTGAATTTGTGCCACTATCGATTGATAAATTGTCTTATATATTTTGTATAATATCAATGTCATTTAGGGTCTGATATACTCATATCTATCATTTATAAAACAAAAAAACACAACCAAACTAATTAAGAGTTTACAGTAGAGTAGACTACAATAGCAACGGGGCAAAGTAAGTGATTTGACGTAGTCAAAATTCATGTGGGACTCTCGTTGTCCTTTCACCTAACTTTCATGGAGTATTTTACTCCTTATTATACCGTATGGCTAATTCCCATTGGACAATACACAAGTTTTTCTGGTTGTACATATTTCTAGTAGGGGCAAGATTTAAAATATAAAGGAACATTGAAAAGGCTAGCAGGGGCATCTGCCCCCCCTTGCCCCTCTCCGCTGAGTGTATTCACCTTCCTTGTAAGATAATGAGCAAGCTTGACTCAATACGCAACAAGTTCTTGTGGGAAAAGGATGATTCTAATAGGAAGATTCACCTAGTTTCTTGGGATAAGATCATTGGGTCTACTGACCTTGGGGGGGGGGGATTGGGTATTAGGAGCAATAAAGTCATGAATAAGGTTCAATGGGTTAAACTGTGTTGGAAAGTAAGGCAACTTAGCTAGTAGAGTTATCCAAGCCAAGTACTATAATAAAGAACTCCCCACCCCCTTTAAGAAGGTATCTCATATTTGGCAGGACATGGGAAGAGGTTGGAGTCTTTTTGAGAAGCATATGAAATGGAACATTAGCATATGAAATGGAACATTAGGAAAGGTTGGAGTCTTTTTGAGAAGCACATGATGCAGATGAATTTTGATTTAGAAGAGGTTCGTCAGTGTGATTTTAGTCTGGTACATGGTAAGAGTCCGGGGCCGGATGGTATCACTACTAAGCTCTTGCAGATGCACTGGGATACTATGGGATTGGATGTTTTTCGCGCCATCTCCCAGTTCTTTAATTCGGGATATATGTTGCGGGAATGGAATATTTCTCATATTATCCTAATTCCTAAGGTGAGTAATCCTACGACAGTCTCCCAGTTCCGTCCGATCAGCCTTTGTAATGTGATTTATAAATGCATCGCTAAATGTATGGTGGGTAGACTGAAGAAGGTTATGCCTAAAATCATTGGTGACTTTCAGAATGTCTTTGTGCGAAGGAGACAAATGGCGGATAGTTGCCTCGTGGAACATGAAATCCTTACTTTCATCAATAAACAGAAATGTGGTAAGAAGTGTCTTGTTGCTATCAAAATTGATATGAGCAAAGCCTATGGTGGAATTAACTGGGATTTCTTGGTCAAGGTTCTCTATGCTTTTGGGTTCCCCTTTAGCTGGATTAAGTAAATCCACCAATGTTTCTCTACTATTTCATACTGTGTCCTTTTGAATGGGGTCCCGTCGGTGAAATTTCTCCCTTCCTGTGGGCTGAGACAGGGAGATCCGATCTCCCCCTATTTGTTTATTTTGTGCATGGATGTCTTATCAAGGTTACTCTCTCTGCATGAGAGTAGAGGCTTCTTCAAAGGTATTAAGGTGTCTCGTCAGGCACCTTCGGTTTCTCACCTGTTTTATGCTAATGATGCTTTCTTGTTCTTTGAAGTGACTGTTGAATCTTGCAACCGAGTAAAAAGGATCCTAGACCATTTTTGTGCTATGTCTGGTCAAGTGATTAACCTGGAAAAATCTTTTGTTAAATTTTCCCCAAATACGCCGGCTGATCTTAGAAGTAAGGTTTCGACCATTCTTGGGTTCAAGCAATTGGATAATATTGGACCTATCTTGGGGTACCAGTTGACCTGACAACAACTAGGGTGACTAGTTTCCAATTCTTGATTTCTCTGGTCTTGAAAAAGATAAATTCGTGGTCGGGAATGAAAGTCTCTCAGGCTGGTAAGCTGGTTCTTATCAATTCTGTTCTTATTGCGCTTTTCTCTCATATTATGGCTGTCTTCCGGATCCCTGGCTCTATTATTAATGAAATTAATGCTATCCTGGTCCGGTTCTGGTGGGCCCAACTCGGGTGCACGAGGGATTCATTGGGTTAAAAAAGAGGTTGTCTTCCTGCCTAAAGAGTGTGGGGGTGTTGGGATTCGTGATGTGGGTACCTTCAATAAAGCCCTGCTTTTTAAACAAGCTTGGAGGCTTGTCAATACTCTGAATCTCCTTATTGCTAAGATCTACAACGCCAAATACTCGCTTGGTCAATTCCCCCATTTAGGCTGCCGTTTGGCGTCTTTTGCTTGGAAAGGTTTATGTAATAATGTCAATGGTTTCAAAGAAGGTATCAGATGGAAGATAGGGTGTGGAAATAGTATTCGTTTCTTGGATCGAGATTGGGTTCGCTCTGGGTTTGTTGAGGTTAAGGACTCTGTTCCTCTTGGTGCTGTCAGTAATTTGAGAGTTCGTGATTTAATGTTGGAACACCCTCTTAGATGGGATAAGAATAAGGTCTTTCATTTGTTCGAATAGGACTCTGCCCTGGAAATTCTTCGGGCCGAACTGCCTTCTTCGGAATGTAAGGACTCTTTGTATTGGCTCTTCTCGAAGTCTGGTAGGTTCTCGGTTAAATCAGGTTATGCTTGGTCTCTTCTTGGTGACCCTGATTGTCGGAAAGTTCCGGACCGGGAACAAAGGTTTTGGAAAAAGCTGTGGGGGTTGGATATTCTCCCGAAATGGAAACTGTTTGCGTGGAAGTTAATTAATGAGGCCATTGTGACCAAATTTCAGCTAAGGAAACGTGGATTGCTCTTTGATGATTCTTGTGTTCTTTGTCGTAACTGTGAGGAGACACTGGATCATTTGTTCCGATATTGCCTGGTTTCCCAGCATGTGTGGAGAAGCTCAGAGCTAGGGATTAACATTCAGGCGTCTAGCTTGCTCTCCACAAAGCAATGCATCATGGATATGGTGGTTTTTCTTAGTAAACTTGATGATGGGACTAGAAGAGTCTCCTCTTTCTTCGCTATTCTTCGGGCCCTTTGGTTGCATCGCAATGATGTAATCTTTTACGGGTGTGGGGTCAACCCCTCTTCGGTCTTAGCCTATGCTAAGCGACTCGGGGATGACGTTGTTGCTAGTAGGGTTGGTATGACCCTGCAAGGTAGATTCAGTAATGAAACTGATGAAGGTCCTCCTGGTTTTGGAATTGCCAGGATTGGCTCTGATGAGTTAGGCTCTCCTACAGGCCCAGTGCTGGAAGTTGACGCGTCTTGGCATAAGTCGTACTCGATAGCTTCGGCTGCCTGGGTGGTGTGGGACCCTGGTTTAGCCACTCCTACTTTTGAAGGAGTTGTCTCCGCTTTTGCGGACTCGGCCTTATTCTTGGAAGTTGTTGCTATCAAGGAAGCTTTAAGTTGGGCCAAGATGGAACGATGTGTTCATATCAAGATCCTCTCTGATTGTGTCAATGCCGTGAACATTATTCGAGGTGCTCAGACTCCCCCGGTTGACTGTAAATGGAGTTTCAAGGACATCGCCGATCTAGGGAAGGCTTTCGACATCTGCTGGATCATTAAAGTGGAGCGGGGTTTTGTGACTAACGCCCACTCCTTGGCTACTAAGTGGCGGACTACTAATGGGGCTGGGGCGTTTACGTTGGGAGTTTAGTTCGTGTTTTATGTTTTGATTGCTCCTTTGTCAAAAAAAAAAAAAAGACTATCCGCTTTTGGCAAGATGACTGGACTAACCTAGGTCCCTTAAATAGAGTGATCTCTGGACCTTTTTGTGAGAATAAGGAAGACATCAAAGTTGATGATTTCATCCTTAATGGCAAGTGGAATATCTCTTTCCTCAGTTTGCCTGTTATTGTGTTAGAAAACATCCTTGATATTCCTCTTCTTGGTGGCACCAGACTTGATTTTACTACTCTTTATATTGTTACTAACAAATTTTTTGACATTCAATCTTTGTATAGAGAAATCTGGACAGAGAACCATATATTTGTGTTGTTTTCTTTTGTGCATGACAAGTTTAATTTGTTATCTATTTGGGATATCCCTGCCATTTCAAAAAATAATTATTTTTTTTTTTGTTAATATGGTGGAACATGCTACCTACCAAAGAAATGGTAGCTATTAGAGGCATTTGCTCCTCTAATAGCTGCCCTTTCGGCCCTACCATTCCTGAAGACTTTAACCATGTTTTAAGGACTTGTGTTAGGGCTAGGGAAATCTGGGCTAACATTGCTACTAATTGTAACTCTAAAGCCCTTTTTAAAGATTGTATGATTAAACAGTATTATCATGACATGAGTTCACATACAATCACGACTTGCAATAAATACGAATCAAAGCGTAATAATAAAAGACATGCTCAATGACAAGCTCAGAAGCTACATAACACACATATAAGGGTGTTAAGAATATTCACTTACCTTTCAAAGGTAAATAAAGTCTCGAGAATAACAATCTACTCAATAAACTTCTTCTCGACAAAACCTGAAACTACAACGATCAAACAAATAACTTTAATACACCAAAGTTATTAAACTAGTTCAATCAATCACTTTATAAAAATAGAAAAGACTTCTAGTTACTAAAAATAGTCTAAGTCCCATAAAGTCCACCTTTTGACTTTTTAACCCATAAGTCAACATAAGTCAACCATACTCCAAATAGTCAACTATTCACCAAATTAGTCAACCATTAATCCCAAAAACTAGGACTAACTAAATTAACTAACTAAAAAACCAACATAACAACTAATAATAACTAACAACAACTAACTACACAAACCAACAACAACAAGGGAACTTGACCCAAGGCTTAGCCACCACCAAACACCCACGGTAGCAGTAGAGGCGGTGGGGCAGCAGCCCCTACCGGCCACCAACGCGGCTGGGTAGAGGGCGGAGGGGCGGCAGCTTGCTGGTCTCCCCCCACTCGCGCCTCCCCCTCTTCTCTCACTCTCTCGGCCTCACACACCCAAACACCTCTCGACCTCCACACCCACACCCACACACCACACAACCATCCAACCACCATCAACAACACCACAAAGACACAACAAAGCCCCACATAGGCGCGCATAACAAAACCCTAACTTTTTAAAACCACATGAAATCATAACTTTAAACCATGCCCATAACATTAAAAGTAATTAAAACTTAATAATATGATGTTATAAAACCACTAGGCATAATTTAAAATCATAACAAAGCATAAAGATGTTTCTTTAAATCCAAGACATGTTAAAACTCATAATTTGAACATCAAAGAAGTAGTAGTAATACTAAATCATGGTTAGGAAAAATTTTCATGCGCTTACCAAGCTTTTATGAAGTCAAACAATGATGTTTGAGGGAAGGTAGAAGAAGAAGAGAAAACCCTAGCTAGCTTTTTACTATGTATGCGTCTGAATGAATTGTGATTTGGGAGGAAAAGAGTTTTTTCTTTTTCTTTTTGTATAATGACATGCTGGACGGTTGAGGAGAAGGGAAAGAGGTGGGCTTTGGCCCATCTTGTCCCTTTTCTTAGCCCAAAGATGTCTCTATGTTGAAATATAGGTCAAAGAGATTTTCTTAAAAGTGAAATCAAGCACAAAGACTCGTAAAATAGTGTTATAAAATTGATATGTCTGATTTATACGCATTTTTACCCCCTATTCTTGTGTTTATTTGCCGCATTTTCTTGAGCTATTTATATATATTTCCACAAGATTTTATGTTTGGTTGGAGTTGTTGTTTCTATGTCATTTGTAGGAGCATCAATTATATTAGGTGGAAATTGAGCCAAAACACCAAGGAATGCGAAGATCGAGCTATTTAGAGCATATTTGGAATTCTAAATATCGGATTGACACGAGGTTAGCGCCATTGGATAGAATTTTCCAAGAGCTTCGAAACGACGGGTCATTTGCCGAATTCGAAGTTCGTCAGAATAAGTTATGCGCGTTTAAAGTTGACGAATTTTGGTGAAAAATGCTCTCAACCCGATCGGGTTCGCTCCCTAACCCGGCCGGGCTCGCCTAGCTCCGTTTAGGCCGTCCTTTGAGATTTTATTTTAAGATCCAACCCGACCGGGTCCGTGGGAACCCGACCGGGCTCACAAACAGTAGCTTCCCAACCGACTCCCATGACCCGATCGGGTTCGGGTGTCTTTTAAGCGGTTTTCCTAATCCGTACTTAAGTGCTTTTATGGCATCAAACTAGATACTTTTTTATTATTCTTCTAAGTACTTTTTAGCGTTAGTTTTAGAGAGAGAGACTCTCCATAGTCTCTTAGTTTATTCTACAAACATTGAATTCTCTTTAATTCATCGAGGTATTTTCAGTATTCTTTTCATTAGTTTATTGTTTACTTTATTATTTTTATGCAACTTATTTATTTAGTTTAATCAGGTCTTCAACCGTGGTTTATATAGTTGTTTTGTTTATTTCTTACATCAT